>PVIJ01001249.1:80280-210970 GCA_004024925.1 Scalopus aquaticus | reverse complement strand
GGGGGGGGCCTGAGTGGCAGGAGGTCTAGGGGTCCGGGGGATGGGGCGCTGGGGCTGTGGTCATGTACTTGGGGCGCTCATCTCATTTCTGTAACTCTCCCCGAGGTCTGGATTCTTCCTGTTCTGTTCAGAATTCCGCCCAAAGATCAAATCCACGAACCCTGGCATCTCGATCGGCGACGTGGCGAAGAAGCTGGGCGAGATGTGGAATAACTTAAGCGACAGCGAAAAGCAGCCTTACAACAGCAAGGCGGCCAAGCTGAAGGAGAAGTACGAGAAGGTGAGCTGGGCCTGCAGGCCGGGTCTGTCTGGCACGGCCTGGCACAGCTGCCCCGCAGCCGCTCTGGGTGTGGGTGGGTGTGCGTGCTGGTGGCGTCTCGCTGCTGGGTCACCAGCCGCGCACGTGAGGCCGGTCTCCACGCCACATCAGCCGCTTGTGCTGGTGTGTGGGGTTTGGGCGGATTTTTATCTTGGGGCCAACTTCAGGCAAGTTGGAAACATTCTCTACCTTGGGCAGAGGACTATGAGGGCGCTGGTAGCGAGACCTGAAGGGCACCTCATATACCCTTTAACTTTCACCGCTGAGGGGCTGGCGGCCCAGTGCGCTTGTGGAAGTGCATGCCTTGGGGTACAGTGGCAGCCCCAGGTGGGCACTTAGTGGTCTGCTGAGGGGGGACAGGCTGCTGGAGAGCCTGCCGCTTACCTGGAACGTGCCCCTGTTTTTCCAGGATGTCGCCGACTACAAATCGAAAGGAAAGTTCGATGGCGCCAAGGGTCCTGCTAAAGTTGCCAGGAAAAAGGTGGAAGAGGAAGACGAAGACGAGGAGGAGGAAGAGGAGGAGGAGGAGGAGGAGGAGGAGGAGGAGGAGGAGGATGAATAAAGAAACTGTTTCTCTGTCTCCTTGTGAATACCTTAGAGTAGGGGGGCCGTCATCGACACCTCTCCCATCCGAGCCGAGTCTGTTGCCCTCATTAGGTTGAATCACACTTGGATCATGATCATACGTAGTCTCGAAGTGCTCTAGGAATTGTCAGTGGTTTACATGAAGTGGCCCGGGGTGTCCGGAGCACCCTGAAACTGTATCAAAGTTGTACATATTTACCCGCATTTTGAAACGGAGGTGCTTGTGTTCTCGCTCTGCACACTTTGCTGTTGGTGTGACCGGGCGTGCAGAGACGTTTTCTGGCATTCTCTTTCATTTGTAAGGTGGTGTGAACGATCTGGTTACTGGCTAGGAACCCCGAGTTACGACTGTACATATCTATAGTTTGTAAAAAGAACAAAGCAACCAGGCCGAGCTCTCGATGCTCCTTGCGTGGTGGCGAGGCTGCGGGGAAGGTGCCTTTTGGAGGGGCCGTAGCTCAGGGCGCGCCCTGGGAGGCTGGACCTGTGGCCGCTGCAGCGGGCATCCGTAGCTCCGGGTTGTCCTGATTTTGTATATAGTGACGTAGCGTTCTGCTGCCACTCAGCGTGGGAAAGGGGTCAGCTGGCATGAGAAGTGTTTGGGTTTCTTTAGTTCGATGCTGTAGTTTTAAGCCGTTTTTAACCAACAGTAGAACTTCGTTGTCGGCAAGGCAAAGACTGCATCGCTGGAAGTTCAAGACCCTGTACTAAACAATTTCCAACATTTTGTTATTTTTTTTTGTATGTTTAGAATGCTGAAATGTTTTTGAAGTAAATAAACAGTATTACGTTTTTTAAATGGTTCTCTATTCTAACAGTCTAAGTTTCTGGTGCACGGCCGTCTTGCAGTAAAGTGGTACTTGGCGATGGGCCTCCCGGACGTCGGCTGACTTCTCCTGTGGCCAGCTTTTTAGGCTGGAGATGAAGAGGCTGCTTGGAGCTCCTGTGGGGTTTTGTTGAGTGGCATTGAGATGAAGACGGCCGTGAAAGGTAGGCGCTGAGGTGGCGTGACAGGCAGGCTGAGAGGCCTCGGCGAGCTGGGGAGGTGTGCGGGGGGCTGGCGCTGACTACGGGGAGCTTTGCCTTCACCTGCCTGGCCTCGTGGCCAAACGCGACCACACGCGTTGCTCAGCAGCAGGACGGTCCTCCAGGGGGTGTGATGTGTTGGAACATTCAGGCTTCAGTTTTCCTCTTGTACCCCTGGCACCCTGCCCCCGACTCTAGACCCTGTATTGGAACATTGTTCAACAGTGGGGGTCTTGGGGGGGGGGGCTGCTTCCGTCTAGGACCCCAATCTGGCAGTGACAGTGGTGGTGAGGAACAGTGGCCATTTTTCCCCCTACTTTGGGCATCTAGACACCCCAAGGAAGATGCCGGGGCTCCTGTTAGCTGCTCCCTGGAGGCACCTGAGCCACAGGGCAGGCTGGTGGAAGCTTCGGCTGCGTCTTCTGGGGAGTAGGCCCCTTGGGGCTCCTTCCCCGGGACTGCAGATTGATGAGTGTTCCCCAAACTGCAGGAGCTTGCTCCGTGTGTGTCGGTGGGTGGAGCAAGGTGTCCTGCGGCTCTGGGTGAGGGGTGTGGCCTCCAGGGCCAAGGGCGATGTCGAGTCCTGTGCAGAGCACCGATGTGCCCACAGGATGGGTCTGCTGGCGGGAGCAGGGGCGCTGCTAGGGGCCGTCGGAGGCCTGGCGCATGTGCTCCGCGTTTGACTAGGGAGCACCGAGGGTCGTGTTTCTGGAGGTGGTGTCGTGGCCACCCTGCCAGGTCTGGACAGGCACGTGGTCGTGGACCCTGGCCAGTCTCTAACCTCACGGCCATTCCTTCTCGCATCACGACGGGTTTGTCCTCCACGTGTTTCTCGTTCCGCTCCTTTAAAGACCCAGTCCCGAGGCTGGCCTGGAAGCTCTTGTGCTAGGATTAGCTTTCCTGCTTCGGCCCTGCCTGCGGCTCACTCTGCCGTCACCGTGTGGAATTCTAGATTAAAGCAAGGGTTAAAGCTGCCGCCTGACTCATGTCCCAGGCTAAGATTTGGGAACTGGGGCCAAGCTTGTTGAATTTCAGGGGCGAGAAGCTCAGCTTGTCACCAGGGAGAGACTTGCCTAAGCGGTGCCCCTCTGGTGGAACCAGATGTGCCAACCAGAAGGGCAGACTGAAAGGGGTGGTTTTCTGCATAACCCCAGAGGAATCAGCAAGTGGGGAGGCTGTTGAGAGAGTCGCTGTGACTGAGCAGGTGTTTCATTCTGAAGCGGCTCAAGTGGGGACACTGGGTTCTCGCCCCATAAGCTTGCTCCTTGTAGTGGGGTGATGTACCGTGGCTCTCTGAGACGCCTCGAGTGGCTCGGTGTCACCACCTACGGTTTAGGCTTAGCTGGATTTCTGGGTCCAAGGTGTATGTTCTTGTAATGCCAACCTGTTGTATGTCTGTTTTTGTTTTTGGTTTTTTTTTAATCAAAAGGACAGTACCTGCTTTCTCGAGTCACCTCTGTTCCAATCCCCTCTCTGTTCTTGAATGATGTTTTCTCCTTTGGAAAGAACAAGGCTATGATGTAGCAACTATTGTCTGTCTCTTGTGTGTCTGTTCTTGTCACAAATGTATTTGGGGACATTGGATGCATTCATTTTCTGTAATAAAGTTTCTTAATCAGTCTTCCCAAAAAGTAATCAGTGGGCTGTCTGCAATCTGTTTGAGATACCGAATCTCTGTATTTTGGGTTGATTATAATCAAGGTTTCAGAAGTGCAAGTGGCCCTGTAACCACAGCTCTGAATGAATGGAAAGATGGCATCAAAAAGGGCAAGCGTTAAGGACTCCAAAGTCCCTTCAGTTAGGGAGGGGGGTTGGCGCTGCAGCCCTATGCTGAGGGTGGAATTTACACGGCGCTAATGAGCCGCTGCTGAGACGTGGCCGCTACTTGTGATCAGCCAGACCTGCCGATCGAGGCTGCTGCAGCGAAGGGTCAGGTCAGCAAGGGTCTTTGGATGACACCATGGGGGCCCCAGCTGTTCTCAGTCTCCGCCTTAGTTTCCTGTGGAACGAGGCACTGCTTGGGAGAGGAGGCCAGCGGGCTGGCTTGGCAGCCCAGGCTATTTCAACCAGAACAGCCCCCACCCTGTTCTGTATCCAGCAACCTCCTTAGGTTTCAGCTTAAAAAGAAGCTGGGACACCATGTTGATCAAGGAAGAAAAAGGAAAAAAAAAAACCACATCTCAAAAGCTACATAAAAGTATTTGATAAGATCCATCACCTTTTCGTGATAGAGACTCGGGAAACTGGGAATACAAGGAGACTTCCTCAGCGTGATAAGGGGCGCGCAGGAAGCCCACAGCCAGGTCCCGCTCTGGGAAAGCCTTCCCCTAAGTCCAGGGACAGCACAGGGTGCTGGACTTGCCACGCCTACCTGCAGGTGATACTGTCGTGTATATAGACAATTCCAAGGAACTTCCAAATAAAACCATCAGGACAAATAAGTTGGCAAAGTTAAAGGTTGTACTTCTGTACACCCCAGTGAACAACTGGAAGATAAAACGGAACCATTCCACTTAACAATAACATCAAAAAGAATCAAATCCTTAGGAGTGGACTTAAGTGCAAAGCTTATATGGGGAAAACTCCAAAATGTGTTGGGAGACATCAAAAAACTACAGGAAGAGAAAGCTACCCTGTGTCCATGGGTTGGAAGACAATATTGCCAAGGGGGCAGTACTCCCACAATTCACCTGAAGATTCGATGTAATCCCTAGCAGAGCCCAGCTGGCTTCCTTGTAGACATTGATAAGGTGCACCTGAATTCCATCTGGAAATTCAGGGGACCCAGGATAGCAACACAATTGTGAAAACGAAAAAAGTTGAAGGACCCAGACTTCTCTACTTCAAAACTCACTGCAAAGCTGCAGCCTTCAAGTCTGTGGTACGCACAAAGACAGACATAGACACTGAGGGTTGGAAATTGAAAGTCGAGAAATAAATCTGCACATTTACGGCCAGCTGATCTATAACAAGGCTACCAATACCACTCATTCATGTATCTGATAACTGCTGAAAATAAAGACGTATTAGAACTCAATAGCAAAGAGATGTTAAGAAACGAGCAAGAGATCTGAGTCAGATACTTCTTCAAATAAGACGGACAAATGGCCGATAAGCACATGAGAAGAGCCTCAGCACCAGGAAGATGCGCACCAGAACCGTAATGAGAGGTCACTTGACTCCCGCAGGCTCTGCTGTCGTGATGTCCAAAGCTGAGGATGTGGAGAAATTGGAACCCTCACGCATTCCTGGTGGGTGTGTAAAACGGTGCCGCTGCTGTGGAGAACAGTCTGGTCCCTCAAAAACTTAGACTAGAACCCAGCAATTCCATTCCTATATATACACCCAAGAACTGAAAACGGGTATTTAAACAAAGGCTTGAATGTTCATAGGATTATGAAAGAGTTAAAAAGGGAAAACCACCAAATGTCCATCCAGTAGTCAGTGGAGAATGCAAATGAGTCAGGGAAAAGACAACTCCCTGCTGGTTTCACTCATTTGTGGAAAAGAAAGAAACCAAGAAAACAAACTGGCAAAACAACAAAAGTACCTCTTAGCCTCTGTGAAAGAGAAGGTGGTTGGGGGCGGGGGCGGGGCGGCGGGGTCAGCGTGCCTGCCAGTGCTGGGGCCGAAGGGCGGTAGGAAGCTGTGCTCCCCAGTGACATGGTCTCATCCCCGAATGGACACGTGAATGAATGCATTCAATCATTCGTTCCGATCGGGGAACAGTCTGGCGGGGCAGCCTTGTCGGCCATTTCAAGGATTTTGAACTTACCTCAGGTCAGTGCTGTGCATTTCAGAATATTTTGCTGTATTCAGCGTCAGTGGGGAGTGAAAGCATATTGTGGTCGAGCTGCTCTGCGGAGGGGCAAGTAGGGTTAGGACAATCCTATTGCTGCGAACAGCAACCCTCAGTTCTAATTTTATTGTGACAACAGTGACAGCTTGCTCTCCCTGACCGTACAGCCCAATCTGTACGGTATACACGCGACCTGGCACGCTGGCTTCCATAGTGTGACTCAGGGATCTTGGCTGCTCCCATTTTGTGCTGCCCCATCTTCCACAGTGACCTCAGGTCAAGGCAGAATAGGCTGTAGGTGAGGCCTGGCAGCAGCATTACACACTACACATTACACCAAGAGCAGCTGGATTCAGAGAGTTAGGATTGCTGGGCCCTGCGGGACGGCATGTGAGACTGAGGAAGGCTAGGACTGAGGACTCTGCTTCCCCACTTAGGGCACGGGAGTGCTGGTGGCATCTTTCAAAAATAGAGCCCCGGAGAAGCAGGTCTGAGAGGGAATCATCTCAAGGCTTAGCAGTGTTCAAAAGTGGCGACAGTGCCCAGTTTACATACGCCATGAGGGCAAATTTGTAACTGGGACTTGCGGACCATGTATACTGTGAGCCGAAGCCGAAGCTTTTCCCTCTACAGGATTAGTCTGGAGTTGTTTTGTTTTGTTTTGCGGGTGTTGGGGGTGCTTTTTTTTTTGTCATCCATCTCCTTCCAGGGAAATCTCAACTGACGCCAGGAGGATCTGTCTGCTCTGGTCTGATCTTACCAGAGTGTCACAGCTAGAAATTTTCCTGGGGGGAAAATGAAATCTCCTGGGATAAGAGGGGGCTTCCCCTTTTCCATTCAAGTCTGTTTCCAAACCTTGAGCCTTGGAGGAAAAGCTCAAAGAAACTTCCTCACGGTTGGCCTGGGGCCCACAGTCCATTGTTGAGTGCAGGTGGGAAATAAGAGATGCAGTTTCCTGCGCTGTGTATTTTGTTTCAGGGCCTGTGCTGTGCCTGTGTTTCAAGGCTTCTGGAAGCATGTCAGTGGTGTGGCACGGGCGATGCACAGGGCGTCGGATTCTTGTGTCCTCTGGCCAAACCCCTGTTCCTCTGCGTGAAAAGGGGTTGATATTTCAGTGATGAAACATTAGCAGAAGGCTGGACTATGTCACCTAGAAATATTGGCCTAGCTCTGATTCATTTTAATCTTCTTGTGCTGGGATAGCTTTTTAGACACTCTTCTGCATATACATAATGTCCCAAATCAAAGCCACGTGGAGGAGTGTAGTCCCCAATGTTCCTACGTTGATTTGAACATCACAGATCCGCTGCAAGCTAAGAGGCCACAGGGAAGGGTGGAAGGACCGCCAAGTACTCGCCTGGAACCTGGCGGGCAGAAAGAGCGCGCATGTCACCCCCGCTGCTCTGCTGCGTGGCCTTGGGCCTGCCCCAGGCTTCCGAGACTTACGGGACATTGCCAAGGTTGCAGAGATGGCCAGCGGTGAGCTCCGCTGCACTGGCCCGCCCTGGCCCGACAACACACACGTGTGAAGCATGCAGCTGGGTGCCAAGGCTGCTGCCAAGTGCGCTCCAGCATGATCCTGCCTCTTGACTTGCTCAGAGTCTTAGATAAGCCACCAGGCAATTAAAATACTGGAGTGACTGTGCCCATAGAAGCCAGCAGGGGGCTCTGAGGGAGTGGAGAGGAGGAGTAATGTCTGCCCTGGTCAAGCAGGAAGCCTTCGTGGAGGAGGAGATGCTTGAGTCATGTGTTAAAGGTGAAATGCAATAAAAACACTTTCAACTCTGAAAACTATGCTGGTTACCAGAGGGAATGGGGCAGGGAGGAGGCGAGAGGGGAGGGAGCTGGATAGGACCAGGGGCTGGAGCTCTGGTGGAAGGCTAGTGAGGCTGGTGCACAAATGGAGGGGTGAAGCTGTACCCCCCAAGTCATATAGTCATGTGATTGATTGACAAATTACTAAGAGAAACAAAAGGTAAAGACGGCAGTTACATGGGGGCTGGGAAGAGGGGGGCGCACATTAAAGCGGAGAAGAGAAGCAACAGTTTCCTTCTGCGTTCGATAGTTATTGCTGCAGAATGAATCACCCCAAACTCTAGCGGCTTAAAGGACAATGGCATCTATGATGTCACAGCTCTTTGGGTCTCAGAAATGCAGACTTCTTAGCTGGAGGTCTTGACCAGGGTTGCCATCATCTGAAGTCTTGTCCGGGGGAGGATTGCTTCCAACTTCCTCACATGGTTCTAGGGAGTGTTCAGCTTCTCATGGAAGTGGCCCTCACTTCCTCATCGCATGGGCCACCCCATAGCACAGCTCACAACATGGCAGCTTGATTCAGTCAGAGAGAGCAAGTGAGGAGAGCTGGAGAGTGTGAGTAAGAAGGAGGTCACAGTTTCTTTGCAACCTAATCTCAGAAGTGAAATACCCTCACCGAGTGGCTTCTACTTGTGAGAAACAAGTTACTAGGAGCTTGTCCTCACTGAAGGAGAGGAGCTTCCACAGGGCATGAATACCAGGAGGGCCTCATTGGAACCATGTCAGGAATACATAATCCCTTGAGGTTTATTTTTCCGCATGAAATTACACTGTAAAGACTGATGCATATTGTTTGTGTTGCTTTAGTTCATTCACTTTGCTGTATTGCATGTTGTGTATATGCCAGAGATTACTTATTTTCCCTCACTGATGAACATTTGAGTTGCCTGGGACTGAGGAGGAAGGGTTGTGGGAAAATAGAGAGTGACCGCCAATGTCTATTTTGAGGGGGTGGGGTAATGAAAATGGTCTAAAATTAGATAGTGGTGATGGTTGCACAAGTCTATATACTAAAACCCACCATGTTGTGCACTTTAAATGGGTGAATTGTGTGGTATGTGCATTGTCTGTCATAAAGCTGTAAGAACTCTGTGGCAATGAATTTGAAAATGTGGGAGAAAAGATAATTTCCTAGCAGAATATAAAATGTCTTTATTGACTCCAGGAAAACTTAAGACAGAAATAATCAGGAACAGATGAGAAGGGAAATTAGAGGTCTACCATAAAACCATCAAATGGCCGATCAACGAAGGAACAGATGCCATGAGCCAATAGGGAGTTTAAACTACAGTGAGACACTCCTATAGACCTACCAGCATGGCCAAACATCAAAACACTGACCACATCAAATGCTGGTGAAGACTTAGAGCAGGTGGTAGTATTCTTAAAAGTAAACACTTGCTGTATTTGCAACGTTGTAAGAGAGTAGATCTTTACAATTCTCATTCCAAGGGTGGGGGGGGAATCATTTTGTTTTTTTTGCTCTCTCTATGAGATGATGGACGTTAGCTAAACTTACCGCAATGTAGTCATTCTAGAGTATCTGTAAGGCAAGTTGTGCTGTACACCTTCAACTTATACATGCTGCATGCCAGTTATAGCTCAATAAAACTGGAAAAAATGTTAAAATTCCACTCCTAGGTGTCGCTAGGTGTCGATCGCAAGAGATGGCCTCATACCTATAAGCCACTAAGAAGATATTCATAATGACCCGTGTGTAGCAGTCCCCAACCAGAAGCAACATATGCTCACCAAGAGTAGATGGGGTGCCTTGACTGTAGAATTCCGACAGTGGGGTACTGTGCAATGAATGAGAAGTCATGGACTGTGGGCATGGGTGGATCTTGCAGACATAACTCAGGTTGAAAAATATCGGGCACGAGAGTACATGTTGTGTGAACCCAAACAGGCAAGAAGAATGGATTGTAAGAATGGGGTACTGACTGGTAAGGGGAATAAGGAAATTTTCCGGGGTGCTAGAAGCAGTCTGTGTCTTATCAGAAGTGTGGACATATGGGCATATACATCTGTGAAAATGCATCTAGCTCTACCGTTAAGATCAGTAGACTTTATATACTTTACCGTATGTTCATTACCCCTCAAAAAGGAAAAGCCTGCACATTGTGGACTTTCATTTCTGACACTGGAAGACTAGGTCATTTGAATCAATCATCCTCTTGAAAAAAACTGGACAGTTGTTTTAAATTGAGGTGACAAAACATTCTATGGGGTTCAGATGGGCAGATTCTATATGAACATACTGCACAGACCACATCTTGTTCACCTGAAGTCTAGTTTCCATGCATACAGTTTTGACCCCTGTTACCCAATTTACCCAGCCCCCCACTTCTGGTCCCCACTCTTGTTCATGTAGCCTGAGTTTGTTTTGTTTTGTTGGCTCATTTGTTTTGCTTTTTCATTTGCCACACATGAGTGAAATCATATGGTGTTTGGACAAGATATTTAAAAGAAATCACTTTAAAAGCCTCAGTGAGCTCACTAGAAATAAAACACTGAGCCAAGATCAGGGAACTCCTGAGACGTGGGCCTGGCACTTGGAATCGTGTTTGCCCAGGATGTCTGGAGGTCGCTGACCCACAGCAGTGGCTGAGGCTTAGAAGAGAGGACAGCTTGGACTCCAGCAAGAGCAGATACGGGTACTTGATCTGTGACAAATGTGTCACCATGGTAGAGATCCATGTGGCAACATGGGCCTGCCTGGCAAATTCTGGCAGGATTGTGGACCAAGTGCTAGATCTGTGAGAGGCGCCTTTAGAAGATACCCCAGAGAGTGTCTTCGTAAAGCAAAACAAGGAGGCCTTGGTAACCAAGCTGGCCAAAGCAAGCACTGGCCACAGAGCCCTGGCCAAGTGCACTACATTACAATCAAGGCCTTTTGTTCAGCATATGACGTCTTTGTCCAAAGGCACGATCAGGCAGGCCGGACAGTGGGAGAAGGTGTTCACAACACGTGTACCCGCGAATATATAAAGAACACCTTCAAATTAATAAGAACAAGTCAAACAACCCGGTAGAAGAATGGGCCAAAGACTGAACAATCACTTCACAAAACAGGATATCTCATGGCCAAAAGCATGTGAAGAGGCTCCCTCTCACCTGAGAGGGCGACAACAAAGCTCTTCATCTAAACGGGGCGCCAGCAGAGGCTGCAGGGCTGGTTAAAAGGAGCAGGTCTGCCAATTCTAGGAGGTCCGGGAGCCAGGGCGCTGTGTGCTCGTGGGGGCTTCCGGCACTTATTATGCCATTGTTCAGCCAGTGAGGGCGCGCCCGTGAGCCGAGCCTCCCTCCCAAGGCAGGCCTTCGCGGCCCGGACGCACGCAGGCCGCAGCGTGGAAGAGAACCGGAATGGCAGCAACCCAAATGGCCGTCAGGGGAATGGAAACAATCCGCGCTGCAGCCGTGCAATGGAAACGAGTGACCTTCAGATACCCCCAGTGTCGGGCGAATCTCACCCGAGATTCTCGCGCGCTGAGCCAGGTGCCTCCACTTGCTGAGTTCAGCAGCAGCCAAGACGAAACTGCTGTTTGGAGCTGCGCGTAGAGGGGGCTCAACTCTGAAAGTCAAAACAGCTTTTCGCCCCCGTGGGGGATAACGGGGGTTGTCAGCGTGGGGGGCTGCTGCGGGCTCTGTAGTGCCCCCCACTCATATGCTGAAGTCTTAGCCCCCACACTTCAGAGTGTGACCGTAGCTAGAGCCAGGTCTTTAAGAGGCAATTAAGTTAAGATGAGGTCACCGGGAGGGGAGCTAACCCAATGAGACCCTCACCCTCCATCCTTTAAAGAGGGGGCTTAGGAAGCAGATGTGCTCGCTCGCTTGCTTGCTCGGAGGAGACTGTGAGGCAGAGGGAGAAGGTGAGTGCCCACGAACACCATGACGGGGGGCGGGGAGGGGGGCATCAGGCTTCCAGAACTGGGAGGAAACACATTTCGGGTAAATCCCTCCATCTGTGGTACTTTGTTCTGGCTCCCAGCCGAGCAGACACGGGGGTGTTGGGAGGGAGGTGTGAGCGCTTCCAAGCCTGTTTCTCTGTACCTCACACAGCACCACTGGTGGAGCAGAACTCTTCCTGCTGTGTCCCCGCTGGGAAACAGAGGGGCTCCTCTTGCTTTACAGTCTTCCCAAGTGAGGGCTGACTGGGGCGCTCCTGACTGCTGCTCAGTGGCGAAGGAGCCAGAGCCCCGTGTGACAGCCGACAGGGTGCAGCCGCCCAAAGCTGGATCTGGCCCGCAGATGCAGGTGCCCCGTCAGGCAGAGCGCAGTCTTCTGCCCTGGTAACAGGTTAACCACAGTCACTTGAGAAAGAGGAAGATTAGTGGATTTCTCCTCCAAACCCTTTGACCTCTGCAAGCCAGGTGCAAAGAAAGCTTGGCCCCAGTGGAGTGGTGGGTGGGGTGGGGGGTGGGGAGAGGAGAGGAGAGGGGATGCCAGTCTTTTCTTCTTCAGTTTTACAAGCTTTGACCTTCAACCGGTCACTTGTTTCCTCAAGTCACAGCCTGATGGTGGCCTGTGGGGAGCCCGGTGTCTGCTGGGACCTTCCGTAACGTCTGTGTTTTTCTCCGAGGACTGGGTCAAGCTTCAGATTATAGTCCCATGCAGGCCATATCTCTTTCTAGAATGTCAGTACTTCAAGTAGGCCTCAAAGTCCACCTCCTTCAGCCCCTGTGGGGCTGAGGAAATGGCCCAGACTGGGAGACAGAAACCTGGCTTCCCCCATCAGGGTCTCCACTAACTTGCTACGTCACCACAGACACACCTTCCTCTGCCTCAGTTTCCTGAGATACGGTGTTACAAACACTTTATCTTACCTTCCTCACTGCAGCCTCGTGAGGGTAAAGCCACATCATGCTTCTTGACGTACTTTTAAAGTTTTGAATGGACAACCAGCCAGTTAAAACTCTTAATATAAAAAGCAATTAATGGCAACAGGCAAAAACCAAACCCTAAACTTTGGAAAAATGATTAAAAGAAATTTCATGAAAATAAGGAATAGAAATGACCGTTAGCTCCATGAAAAATATCAACCTAATAAAAACATGAATTACAGCAAAAAGGCAGCTGTTTTTATCAGGGTGGCAAAAGGAAGAATGATAAGGTTAGTGATTTGGTAAAGAATGATTTGGTGTTGGCAAAGTTGTAAGAAAATTAGCATAACATGTCTGGAAGGCAGTTTAGCAGCATGTGTAAAATTTTTGGAAAGTGCATATATTTTCTTCTTGGGCTGCAGCCTGTGAAAGTAACTGACATGTGCGGAAATATAAGTGCACACCATCATATTTTTAAAATTTTAAATAATTCAGATTGTGATTTTACTAAAGGCAAACTCCCATAGTGTTTCCAAAAATACAGCCAATTCAATATCATATTTATATGAATGCAAAAAAAATATTTTCTTTCTACTCTCTCTTCAGACTACTTATCCAAGTCAAAAATTTCAGGGAAGTGACAAATTTTCCCATTTATATTCCCTTACTGTAGCATCCCAAATTACACAGATTACATATTAAATATATTTAAGTGGCAACATGGACACACTATCGGGGTAGATACACTGTACTGTCTCCAGATGCTAAACCTGTAACTGAAAAGCATAAGTCTACAGGGTCGTAATACCACACATCTGTACCCCTGTGTCCCCCCCCACCCCAGCTCTGTATCATTTTTATACTTTTTGTATGTCTGGAATATTTCACGATAAAATTTCAACAAGAAAATGACTTGTAAACTAGAAAAAAAGACTGAGCGAGGACAGATATCATGGACTTGCTTATAAGGGCAAACTATTTTTTAAAGATTTATTTATGAATACAAGAGCTGGGGTGTAGGCCAGAGGTGGGGAGGTGGTAAAAGGAATCACCAGAGACAGAGTGGGGAGCAGAGCAGGCGGATCCACTGAAATCCACTGCTGAGGGGAGCAGCGGGGAGACAGGAGAGGTCTGCTGCACCCTGTGGGTCAGCTCCCTGGCCGGGGATTGAACTCATGCTGCAGTGGCTGGTGATAGCCCTGAGACTTAACCCCTTGTACCACCAAGGAGACCTAATGGCAAACATTTTTAAGGAATGTTTGTGTGGACTGTGATAGCAAGACCCTGTTTTCCTCTGTAACAAAGTGCTATTACCCCTCCCAAAGAGAGGCAGAGAGGCTTTCCCCGCCCCCAGCCTCATGACTGCCTTCATCCCACCCAATGCATGAGGAGTAATACCCGGCGACTTCTTTTCTTCCCAGGAGAAACAGCTTTGTTTGGGCTGAGCTGGAGAAGGAGAGGAAGGCCTGGGACAGCCCACGAACTGGTGAGCAGAGGCTGGTTCCCAAACGGCAACCAAAGTGCATCAACCAAATGGACTCCACTTCCCAGCAGCCTTGCAATCAATAAAGGCCTCCGGGAAGTGTGTCTGCCACTAGATCACAAGCGTGCCACCATTGCAAATGAGGACAGGTTGGTTTTTCATACACCACATCTCCCCACCCAAAAGCACTAAAAAGGAAGTAAAAAAAAAAACACCTTTTACAGATCTTAGACTCATCTTCAGTGTTTACCTCAAAGGTCTCACCGTCTTCACAACACAGTTCCTTGCTAAACTCTCAGCTGTGCGTTCTAACCAAGCAGCGAGCATGCAATGCCTGCTGGCCCATGGCAACGCTTCGTCCATTTTCCCTGTCTGGTTCGGACTGGATGGCAGAGTGACGTAGAGGGGAGGCATGGGGGCGGGGGAACGCAAGGGCTGATTCCCCGAGCACAAGACACTCTCTGAAGCTTGACAGGAGAGCAGAACTGGAGACTTGGGGAAGGGGCCAGGCCTTGTGTGTGGTCAGCCCTCAGCGGCCCTGCTGGGAGAGGAGATGGGGGAGAATGAGGAATGCCGCTCCCGCTTGTGGGGCGCTTTCTTCATTTTCTTCTGCATCTTGCCCAGTGCTGTTCCTGCTTCCAGCACCCCAGGAGCCAAGGGCTCACAGGAGGCGTGCCATGGGCGGGTGGTGGGTATGGAGGCAGTAGGGACCTAAGGTTTGGCATCCTGGACACCCTCGTTGTGGTACAGGATGGGGGGCCACATGTGGGGAAAGCTGGGTTCTCCTGGGGAGCTCCTGGGGGAGCTTGAAAGGGCCAACAGGCGGCGGCGGGCAGGAGCAAGCCTCCCGCGTGTGCGGCGTGAGGAGGATACGGATTTGGCCCTGGTTGTCTGAGCAGGAGAGAGAAAAGGTCACGTCCCTGGAAAGGCTAGGGAGAGCGAGGCAGGCAGTGAACTCGACCTTGGGGCTCCACGTGTTCAGGTGCTCCCTGCAGCCTTGACACCCCGCCTGGCCCCCACACCTCCTTCCAGCCGCCTGCTCCGTGACCCACGTTCACCTGCGGGGTGAGCCGAGCGGAAGGCCCCCAGCCCCTGCAAAGTCGTGGGAAACGGCGGTATTCATGTCTGGGTGATTCATGAGTGTGCCTGGGGGCTGACATAGTAAATGAACAAAAACAGGCCAACAGTTAAGGAAATCATCGCTGTATACTTGGGCACACTAAGCTGTGCTTAAACGCGCCATCCGGCCAGATCTGCACAGAGCTGTGTTTGCTGTGTTTCAAGTAACAAGATGTTAAAAAGACATATATTTGATAGCATACCTTTGAGTTTGAAAAAAGCCAATTGTAAGTATATTTATGCCTAAGTGTATAAACTGGGGTGAGCCACATGCAGCCGCGAATATGTGATCATTTTTAACCTGCCCAAATAACGATTTCCTGGATTTGAAGGAATTGAGGCTGGACACCCCGAAGCAAGACGTTCACGCTGGCTCTGCTTGGGTGGGGTGTGATGGGTGCTGTCTTCTTTTTTTTTTTTTAAAGATTTATTAATTTATGCATACAAGCTGGGGTACAGACCAGAGGCATGGGGCGGCGAAAGGGTTCACCAGAGACAGAGCGGGGAGCAGAACAGGCAGATCAGAAATACACTGCTGAGGGGAGCAGCGGGCTAGGCAGGAGAGGTCTGCCGCGCCATGTGGGATTCTCCCTGGCTGGGCATTGAACTTGCGTTGCCGCTGCCGACAGCTCCACAGCGCAGCGCTCAACCCGCTGCGCCACCAGGGAGACCCAGTGCTGTCTTCTTTTTGTTCATCTGTATTTTCTAAATGTTGGCCATTGAAGATGGGGTTCTTATTCTGCTATTAAGGGAGAAAATAAAGGAAATTCTTCTTTTTATAAAGTGCTAAATAAATGCACGAGAGCTGAGGTGTGGGTGTGTAAGCCAAGCTGGGAAGGAAAGGGCTGCGAAGGGGCCTGCGGTCCAGTTCCCCACTAGCCTGGGATCACGGCTTGTTGACGGCCTTGGTCAACTACATGCAGGCTCCAGGCGAGGCAGAGCGAGGCTGAGGCCCAGGGAGGAGGCGCCTATGTTGACTGTACTTACGCTGGCCCAGCTTGGCCGGGGCCCTGTTAATCATTGCCTTCCATTCCCCCGGGCACTGTTGGCCTCAGTCCTCTTCAGGCAAAGGATCAAGGGGTGAGGGGCAGCCCACCCCTCAGTAGCTTTGGCCGGGGCCTCACACGGAGGCTCTCTCCCTTTGAACTCGAGTCTCTCAGGGGCACAGGAGGGGAGTTAGCGCCTAAAGGTCATCCGGCTCCCTTGAGCACACGCTGCTCTCCCAGTGGCAGCTCGGTCCATGTCCCCTGAGGTCACGGTCCTCTGCCTGTTCTATCTCAGCCCCCCACAGATGGAGGCTCACTGTTCTCTGAGGCACCCACCCCATGTGGCAATGGCCTGTAGAAAATCCCTCTTGCTGGGAATCCCAAATGGGCTCCGCCCTCGGCCTTGCACCCGCTGGGAACCCTCTCCACTGGGGCGCAACTGCTTCTCCCTTGAGAGCTGTGGTTTCTCTCAAAGAGACACGCTCTCTAACACGATGCGTGTTGACGGCTTGGGACTCGGTGCTGTGATGCGTGCATGCTGCTTCACTAATCTTCCAAACGCCCCGCAAGGGTATCGCCACGCGCGCTGTGAGGCGCAGAAAGCTGGGCCTAGCGAGGGCCTGGGAAGTGGCGTCGATGCTGAGGTAGGATTTCTAGGGCTTGTTTGGTTGAATTTTGACTGTTCCTGGTGTATTTCACTTAGCATGACCCCTTCCAGTTCTGTCTCTGTTGTCACAAGTGGCAAGATTGTGTCTTTTCACGTAAAACTTGCGTCTATAGAGCTCATCTGCCTTACGTGCGCATCTGCTGTTGGGCCCTGTAACTGCTGCGGTGAACACAGGTGTGCGCGTTTCCCTTCGGGTTAGTGTTTCTCCTGGGTTGTCTGGCAGGTCCGTTTGCAGGCTTTTGAGAAACCTCCACGCTGTTTCCACAGGCCTGGACCGGCCACACGCCCACCCTCGGAGGGTGAGGCCTCTGCGCCGCCGCACCCTCGCCCATGCTTGTCTCTCTCCTTTTTGATTTGGGCAAAGGTTTTCTCCTGTTGGGTCGGGTGCATTTCCATTTTAGTGATTCTCTTTCATTGGCCAGCAGTGTTTTAGTTTGGTATAGTCCCGTTTGTTTGTTTTTTCTTTTGTTGTTCTTGCTGTTGTGGGTCCCCAAAGACATCACCAAAGCCAATCTTGTGGCGTGTTTTGCCCCTGTTTTCTCCTAGATATTTTATGGTCCAGGTCTGATATCTAAGTCTTTAATTCATTTTGAGTTAATTTTTGTATCTAGTGGGAGAGTGGTTTCTTTCCTTCCTTCCTCCCTTCCTTCCTCCCTCCCTCCCTTTCTCTTTTTTGCATGTTTTCCCAGCACTGTTTGTTGAAGAGACTTTTCTTTCTCCACTGCATGTCCTTGTTGTCAATGAACTCTCCGTGCCGCTGCGGCCTTACTTCCGGGCTCTCCGTCGCACTCCATCACGCTGTCTGCTCTGTCCAATACCACGCTGCTTCCATCACTGTTGCTTTGGAACCTATCGCCACTTGGGAATTTTATGTTGGAGGCAGTGACAGCGAGGTTAGCTGTGACGGCCAATACTCACTCAGCAAGGGGGCTGGTGGTAAAATTAAGATGAAAACAGGCGTGACCCCTGGGAGACAGACGGGCTAGATGTGGGATCTTCCTCATGACGGACCATTGTTCCATTTGGAACCATGAAGGGAAAGAGAGAAAGGGATAAGGCAAAGCGAGTCTCCTGATTGGACAAAGTGACTGGAAAGTACAGCAGTGCCCGGAAGGAAGGCGCTCAGCGCCCAGTCCATGGTGCTATGGGAAGTGGTAGCTGGTTCAGCTCAAACTTGCCAAAGGTTCTGTAAGCAAAGCTGAGGGCTGAAGGCTGAGGGGAGAGGGTGGGGCCAAAGAGGAGCCGGGCTCCGAGGTTCAGGAGAAAAGTGGAAATGAAGACCCATCTCAGGTGCACAGTGAGGGAGACAGGGAGATGTGGCAGAGCTGATGGTGCCTGACGAGGGCCGTGGCGTTGCCTTTCCGATTTCCTGTGTCATTTTGCCTTTGACACCCGAACCCTGTCACTGGAGCTGGTAGAGGGAATACCCAACGTGGAGAAGCGCTGTTCCAGGAAATTGTTGCCGGCTGATGTCGCCGAGGCGTTTGGGCTGGACAAACTCTCCAGCCACATAGGTGCTGACGGGCGGGGGTGCATACCTCCGGCCTCGTGCTTTTGGTGACTGAAGAAAATCTATTTGCCTGTGAAGGAGGGGGGATGATTCTCTTCCTTGCCCCGCCTTTACGTTTCTCTGGGCTTGCACTTCTGGGAGATGAGTCTAGTGACAAACGCTTTCTTGGCCCAATTCAAAGCTGAAGGGTCCAAGCCACTGTTTGTCTAAGTATCTCCTGCATTTTGTCCTTTCCGTGGTGAGTGAGGTTGTGTAAACCAATCACAATGACTTGAGAGATAAACTTAGGCGTTTCCAAACTTGGTGTTTCCAAAGTCCATGTGTATTACAAGCCCTGCTTTCCCCACATTGCTACTATTTGGGTCATGGGAATCTCTTTTGTGATTTTCTTAGGAGACATCCTAAAGAACTTTTTTTTTTCCTGAAGGGAGGGTGAATAATCCCACCAGGGACACCGCACAAAAAAATCAAACCAGGCTCCAGAAAAACACATTGACAGATAAAGGTGCAAATTAGCAGCCCTTTTCCTAATCGCCCAAGACATCAAAGCAATTTCCAGCTCTTAGTGCTACGCAGTGGGGTCCCATTCCAAGGCCCTAGATCCCCCAAGGGAAGAAAAACAAAGATGTGGCCACGGCCACAGTAAGTCAAGTGGTCAGTTGTGGGCCAAGCCTGCAAACGATCAGAGTAACACAGATTGGAGAGAAACGTTTGGGAGCCGGAGGACTTGCACTTCTCGTGACCCCTGACCTGGGTTCTGGGACAAAACACTGCTCACTGCCTCTCAGTCAGTTTTTTCCAACCCCCTCGAAAGTATACCTGGGATCAGCCCACATCTCTCCTCCCACAGCTACCGGCCACCATCATCTTGCCCCTCCACTGTGGCAAGAGCTTATTGCTGGTTTCCTGCCTGCAGTCTAGCCCTTCCTAAGTCTATTTGCCACATGGGAAGCAGCTTTTGCCCTATGTGACTTCAGGTCTTGTTACTCTTCTGCTTTACAGCATGGAACAGCTCCTGCGAAGAAAGCCAAAGTCCTTCCCATGAAGGACCACACCGCCCAGCCACTGCCCACCCCTCCTCAGCCTCACCTCCTGCCATTTTCCTTCGCTTGTTCCACTCCCGTCACTTGCCTGCCTCAGAGCCTTTGGGTTGAGTCTCCCTTCTGCCTAGAGTGGCCTTCCCTCCTCTCCTGTGTCTGGCTTCTCAACGGTTTGCACCCGGCTAAAGAGCCCTTTCCTCACAGACATTCTGTGTCATTATCCCCCGCTGGGGCCTCGCTCGGGGTAGAAACTGCCTTTTTATCCATCGCTGGCCCCCCACCCCGGCAGACACAGCAGGCCCTCGGCCCTTGGTTCCTAAGGATTTGTTCATTTTCTGGCCCCGAGCAACAGTGTAAGGAGGTGAGAAGCGCCCTGGAAAACTGTGGCGAAATTCTAGTTCGGGATGGTCGCTCCTAGCAGGTCAGCCACAAAGCTGGGAAGGATCTGGCGGCCAGAGGGGAACTCAGCAGCCACATGCAAGTGCCATATTGGAGGATGGCGAGGGGCAATGTGTCTGGAAAGGGCAGTTGGCCCTCTGGAGTATTTATCCACCTTTGCAGTAGGACCCATTCCCCACTAGTGCCAGGTCCTGTGGTCATCAAAGGGTGCCAACACAGGGTGACATGCGTGCAGCCAGCCAGACCTGGCACTAGGCAGGAGAAAGAGTCTCTGGCTGTTTGTGGGGATGTGAGAGCTCCATGAAGAGACGGGCTGCAGGTCTCTCTTGCCCAGATACACATGCAGCCTCTAGGACGCCATATCCGCCCACAGCCAGGGAGGAGACTGGCTTCAGGGGGCCTTCCGGCAAATGCACATCCTTCTGGCACATAGAAAACTGGGGCATTCAGTGCGGGGATTACCTGCTTCCTTCCTCAGGACAGGAAGTTGAGGCCCGGAGATGGTGGCTCATTGTTTAGAGTGACACTGGGAGTGTGTAGGCCAGACAGGCTGGTGTTCCCAGCGCCTGGCCCTGCGGGACTCTCAGGAGGTCACCGGGGCAGAGGGGCCCACGACATCGTCCAAGCAGCCCTGTGGCTGGAAGCACAGGGAGGGGCCCAGTCTCTGCAGGCAGTGGGTGAGCTTTGATATTGAAAAAGGCCCCAGTGGAAGGAACTGGAGAAACTTATAAGCAACAAAACAAGTCAGAATGATCAAAAAAAATATTCAGCATTCATATAACAGACAATTCAACAACGCGAAACACTTTTGCAAAGCACTTGAAAAACTCGACATTAACACCCCCCCCCAGGGCCGTGAGGCTAAGAGGGAGGGGGGAGAGGGACCCAGGACACAAGAGGGGGGATGAAAAACAAGATAAAAGAACACACCGTGGGCCTCCCCGGTGGCGCAGCGGTTAAGTGCTGGGCTGTGGAGCTGTCGGCAGCGGTGACGCGAGTTCGACGCCCGGCCGGGGAGAATCCCACATGGAGCGGCAGACCTCTCCTGCCTCGCCCACTGTTCCCCTCAGCAGTGTAGTTCTGATCTGCCTGTTCTGCTACCTGCTCTGTCTCTGGTGAACCCTCTCACCGCCCCACACCTCTGGCCTGTACCCCAGCTTGTATGTATAAATAAAAAAATCTTAAAAAAAAAAAAAAAAAGAACACACCGTGAAGACAGAGTGCTTGGTTCAAATCCCAGCTGAACCGGTTTACTGTCTCTTCGGTCTTTAGTAAAAACAACCAAGCAACGCAAAATTCTGTGACCTCAGACCTCAAAATAAATAGTATCCATTTCATTTCAGAGCAGGATCTCGAGTCATATTTAATAGAGAACGATCTTGGACAAGTTCACTAACTCAAGTAGCAGTTTCCCAATTATTTACCTTATAAGAAAAGGTCCCCCAATAATTCAGAGACGCTCCTTTCCCAGGGGGGTCTCCTCCATGCCCTCACACAGAACCCCTGCATTAGAAGTCTCATGGGAAGTGCTGGGGGAACTTTCATTTAGTGAGTTGCCTCTAAAGGCCACTGAACAGGCGCCCAGCCCCAGGCCCCTTACCCCCACATTTCTCAAACGCCTGTGGTCACTGGCAGCTAAGGGTGCTCGGGTTCCTGGGGAGTTTGCAAGATGCTCAAATGTCTCCTGAGTGACAAAAGCAAGTGGACATTCTGTTTGGTGTTTGGCCTACTTGGCATCTTTCAGTCTTCTAGAATGAGCTCATCCAGGCCCCAGGAGAAACAGCAATGCTGCGGGGTGGACACTGCTACCGGCCGGCCTGTCAGCCTGGCCCCTCAGGCCTTTATTGACAGGAGACCCGCTGTCCTTTCTCACGCTCAGGAAGACTCGATGCTGGGCTTCTGCCATCACGAGGAGGACGGGTCTCTTTTGAAAAGGGTTGTTTCCAAAAGAGTTTAAAAGCAAAGATGTGTGTAGACCATAAAATCTGCTCAGTGAATGGCTTGTACCTGCGTGTGAGCCAAGGAACCAGGCGCCACCATTTTCCCAAGTGCTCACGCTTGTAAAAGAAAAGCATGTTTGTTTCTCTGTCATTTTCTGTGAAACTGTGAGAAAATTGAAATGGAAAGACCTATAGCCTTAAACTGCGAAGCTCACGATGGAGGACTTCCCAGCCTAATTCCTGGGCACCCTGCTAAGAGCTTCATAAGCAGTATCTCATTCAGCCCGCACCCCAGACCCATGGGTTAAGAATTAGTGTCGCTTGATAGAAGAGACCCAGAGAGGTGGAGGGGCCTGCCCACTGTCCCTGATACCGTGTGGCTAAGTGGGGGTGCAGCTGACTCTGAAGCATGGGCCCCTAGCCGCTGGGTTTAGCTCCCTCATCGAACTCCTCGCCCCGCCGATGCCGCCACGGGCAGGCCTGGCACTTCACGGCACAGACCTAACGCGGCGCCCGACTCCCCTCCCCATCTTCTGGACTATCTCTCCGGGCTGCCTGCTGAGTTCATGGGTCCCAGTCACCAATCTGTGATGAGAGGGCTATGGCGTTGAGGCTATCAGGGTGGCTGGAACTTCGGTGAACCCAGACTGGTAGCACTTTGTAGGCCACACCTGACGATGCCGGGGGCAACTGGGCCAGGTCAGGGGTCGCAGGAAGTGCAGAGCTCCGGCTCCCAAACGTTCCTCTCCAATCTGTGCTACTCCGCGCGTTTGCAGGCTTGCCCAGACGTCTCCTGGGAAAGCCAGAAAAGCGCTGAGACAGGCCGCCCGAGCGCATCTGCAAGCGGCCTAGGGGGCAAACAGGGCGCAGACCTGCCAGAGAAGGGGAGCCCGCAGAGGGCAGCTGCCTTGCCTCTGCTCGCTCCTGGAGGGCAGGTGCCAAGTCTGGAAGCCACAGCTCAGAGTGGAAGTTTTGTAGCTTCAGGGCACTTGGGGGACAAGATTAGAGTTTAGAACCCACTAAAGTGGGGCCCCGGTAACACTCACCCCCATGCTCCTTGGGCTCCTGAACGGCACAGCTGAACAGTAAGGGCTCACCGGAACCTCACCAGAACTAGCTTAACCCTAGATAAACATTCAGGATAAAATCACCTCGACCCCTCTGCCTCTAGCCCAGCTGTCTGGCAGAAAAAACAGCATCGCGGACGATGTCCCGAACCACGGCTTCGCGGTGTCACAGTGTCACTTCCAATGTTTATAAACAGCATCTGGCATTTAGTGAAAAACAACTAGCGATACGAGAAAACAAGATTCGATCCAAAAACCTAAAGGAAAAAGAATGGATAACTGAAATAGATCTCTTGCTGCTAGTTTGTTGAGTGTTTTTTGTGCACATACGAGGCTGTAATCCACGAATCCTCTCGTGTAAAGTGGCACAACCACCGACGAGCCGCCGTGTCGTCCCTCCTTCCTTCCGCAGCCCCCGCGCTGGCCTTCGCAGGCCCCGACGTTCTCCGTTCTGTCTGTTTTCCTTTCGCTGTTTTCTTGAGGTCCTTTTCTTCTCGCACGGACCGTGTCTTGCGACTGTGTTTGAGTTCATTTTTCTTCGCATCTTCCAAGGCGTTGTAAACCGTGCCAAAGCCTGGTGTCTTGGTACCGCCAGATGGCTTCTGAATCTGAATCCAGAGATGACATCTGAGCTGGTCTTGGACATTTCAGGTAGTTTCCCCCGAATTTTTGTCTTCGGTCCTGTCGCCGATTTCTGTGAGCATTCTCACCCTGGTCCCTCCCTCCCTTGGGGGGAGTGACAGCCTCTCCCCCCAAGTTCTTTCCAACCTTCGAATGCCATTCCCCAGCCCAAAAAAGGCTGGTACCTCCTGAGCGCTCCCCGGAGGGCCTTCGGCATCGCCAGGCGTGCTGAGCGGAAACACGCCTCCCTTTCTCCAGGCATCAGGCCTGGGGAGAGGGGGCCGGTTCTTCTGGCTAATTGCTGCCGGGTCTAGACGGGAGCAAGATTCCTCTGCTGTCAAAGCTGACCTTTCCATGAGCCCCAAACTTTCAAGCTGAGCAGTCTGTCTTAAAAACAAAGGGGTTGTAAATTATGCAGTTAATACATGATAAATCCCGCCTTTAAAAATGTCATCCGTACAGAGAAAGCCGGCGCCCTAGACGCAGCCCGTCCCGCTGCTCTCGGCTCAGTCCCAATTATCTGTGCGATGCATCTCTCTCCTGACCTTTTCCTCGGTAATAACCTGCATACAGAAATGGAGAGTCTTGGTGTGTGCTTAAAAAGAAACTACAAACAGCACCTTGCTGGAAACAGCTGCCTGTAACTTGCTCTTCCCACCCACCTTGCACCCCTGTGTGTGACTTGAGTCTCAAAGGGGGCGTCCCCATAGCCCTGGGAAATACCCGGCTGTGTCTTTCACCAGTCCTCACGTGCACATTTGCGTGTTTTCCACTTGCCCCTATGTGAAAAAGGCAGCAGTAAGTAGCTTTCCACACAAGGGAAACGCTTCTGAAGTATTCCTGAAGTATTTCACTTAGCCTCGTCCCCTCCAGTTCCATCCATGCTGTTGTAGATAACAAGAGTTCATCTTTTTCATAGCTGAGTAGTATTTCACTGTGTATATAGACACATCTTCCTCATCCACTCATCTGCCTTTGGGCACTCAGGTTGCCCCCATGGCTTGGCTGTTGCACATAGAGCTGTGATAAACACAGGAGAGCAGCTGTCCCTGCAACACACAAGGGAAACGCTTCTTCATCCTTCATTTTCATAAAACTATGATGACTCTGTTGCTTTTATCAAGGAGATAATGCATATTATAAAAAGTGAAACAACTTAAGAGCTATCGTGAGGAAACAGATAAATCACCCGGAAATTCACCATCCAGAAAAGAAAACACGTGCTTGACCTCTGGTGAGCAACGTCTCCGTCACCTCTTTGTCCACAGGACCAGGCAGAGGGCAGCAAGCTGTTTGGGAATAATGTTTAATAATGAGATCATGCCAGTCATGTGATATTTAATAAATGGTATGAGGTTTGGCTTTATCTGAATTGGCACTATAGAAAAGGAAAATAGATCTGCCAGATGAAGCAGCAATTCTCCTCCTGGGTAATCTACCTGAAGACTGCAAAACACTCGTTCGCAGGGACAGCTGCTCTCCTGTGTTTATCACAGCTCTATGTGCAACAGCCGAGCCATGGGGGCAACCCGAGTGCCCAAAGGCAGATGAGTGGATGAGGAAGATGTGTCTATATATACAGTGAAATACTACTCAGCTATGAAAAAGATGAACTCTTGTTATCTGCAACAGCATGGATGGAACTGGAGGGGACAAGGCTAAGTGAAATACTTCAGGAGAAGAAAGACAAATACCAGAATGCTTCATGCATATGAAGAAACAAAACAGAAGATCAGATAAAATTAAACCTAAACAAGCCCTAGAAATCTGACTGAGCCCTGAGGCTACTGGAGGGGTAATGCGGTGTTGGGGCTCAAAGGGGGAAGTGGCCCAATGGACAGTGGTGGAGGATGAGGGGTGCCTTGGTGGTGGGTGTGGTGTGGTGACATACACCTGAGGAGGGGTGGTCGTCTAGCCCCAAGTTATAGATAGTGTTGTAAACCAACGTGACCGCAATTAAAAATGTTTCAGAAGAAGGAACTAGAGTGAAAACAAAGGAACTGTTGAACTTGATGTAAATGTTCCCATGAGGTCTGTTCTTGTGAGGTGACTGCAGACATTCTTTCCCTCCCCTCCCCTCCCGTCCTCATCTTCCCTTCCTCTCCCGAGTCTATGTAGACACTATGAATTGAGTCCCCACAATGGGAGATGAGGACTTTCACATTTTTCTGCCCCACCCTTCACCATTTTTGTTGGTTCTATGGCTTTGCTTTGTCAGTGGTTACCAGAGCGTCGTATTCGCCACAGGCGTGACTCTTCGGTCCTTCGGTGGGGGTTCAATGGTTTGTCTTCGATGTCCATTGTGGTGGAGTCAGTGCTCAGAGCTGTTCCTGAATTCCCATCAGTCCTTTGGTGAGCAGGCGTTTCCTCTTTGGGTGGCTTTCCCAAGAGGGCTAAGGAAAGCTCAATTTCCTGTTTGTGAACAGCAGTTATTCTTGAATAATAAATTATCTGGGTGTAATGCTCTCAAGTCATCCGTTCTTTCCTCAGAACTTTGTGGAACATTGCTCCACTGTCTTCTGGCACTGACAGTTTCTATGGAGTAGTACAGGGGAGTCTGTTGTTGGTTCAGTTCTGGCTTTATTTTGAGAAAATGCGCTCATGCTAGACCTCCGAGTCTTCCTTCGTTTTGTTTGCTGACTTCCCTTTGAGCTCTCGTTTTATTAAGTCCATTCATCAATCAACAGATGTTTGTTAGGGTCTACCCAGCGCCAGGCACTGTGCCAGTCAAGCATCCTCGCCTTCCTGGAATCGACATTTCAGTGGGATGAAGGAAACAGCCGATGCTTGTGCTTTAGACGATGCTGAGACCTGTGGCAAGCAGGGAACTTGGGGGTGGGGTTCTAAATAGGGGGTCAGGGAAGGCCTTATCAGAAGGTGATGTGTGAGGGGGTACGCTCTCTCTCTCTGAGAGAAGGTATAGATATTTTAGATATTTCTTTTCCTGTGACTGTCACTCATTTTTTTGCCTCTGTTCACTGTGATGCATATCTGTCTTAATGATCTCTATTTCTTGCCCTTGGATACTTACCCATTTATATGTGTGGCAACAACCTCCTCCCAAGTTGAGATATCTTTTCATTTTGATTATGGTGGCTTTTGAGGAATAGAATTTCATTACTTATTGCCTTTATTTATCGTGATTTATTACCTATTTCATTGTTTCTTAGGGCATTTTGGGTCCGGTTTAAGGACTCTCTCCCCCCAGAGTCAGGGAGCTATTTATTGTCCTCTGAGCATGTTGATGTTTTGTGATGCTTAAGCACTTGTTTCATTGGGTGTTGATTTTTGTGTGTGGTATGAGACAGAGCAAAACATCTTTCCAGAGATAACGGTGGTCAAATATATCTTTTTAAATTAGCATTATCCCACTACATTAAAAACACTATTCTTATGCTGCTATTTCTTGACTTCTCAATTTTAGACATTGTTTATTAAGGTGCTCCTATTTCAGATAGAGAGTTATCTCCTAGTGCCCTCACACTTCTACTTATGCTGCTCCCGAGGGTTATAGAAGCATCTTTGGAGAAATAAATATTCCGAGCTTATATTAGTATGTTCATACAGTGTGAAATATGACTACCTTTTCTTTCCTATTACAACAAGCCTTTGATTTCTCCTGGAATCAATACTTGCTTCATTTAGTTCATTTGCGTTTGCTTTCTCTGCAGCTACGAGCAGGTCCCGCGCGGGATTTCTAACCGGGGTGGAATTCCTCTTCCCACAACCAAGAGCGTCCGGTTCGCCACCTTACTTTGTTCCTCTGAAGCAGGGGCATTTTCTCTTTTTGCTTTGGGTGTCATTTCTGGCCGTGGCCTGTCTCCTCCCTGGTGACCGGTCCTGCTAGGCCCCCAGTCTCTGCTCCCGCTGAGCCCTCTGCGATTCCCGCTCCCCACAGCGACGCCAGGGCCTGAGTTCTGATGACCCGACCTCTTCCCCTGCCCTCTGTCCCGAGGCAGAAGGAGCTTCCGGTAGCTGCCGAGCTGTGGGCGGCCTCATCATCCTCCGCCGACTGACTTTTTTGAACACCTTCGCAACAGTTCCCTGCCTTCATTTCCCTCTCTTGAACTATCTGGAGTGAATTTTGTTTTTATGGCGGATCTCGGTGGATACAAATATTCTCTGCTACAAGGTGAAAAATATACTCATCTATAGTTTGAGCTAAGAGGTTAAAGTTGTTCTTCTGATAGTCAAATCCTGACCCACCTGGGGTTAGTCGCGTGAGGTAGTGCCTTTGTTGTGGTGTAAAGCAGCGATCACGTTTATTTTTTCATATCATCAACCACTTCTTCCCAACTCTGCTTATTGAGTGACCCCTCTTTTTCTACTGACCTATCACGTTCCTTCTCCCCAATGGCAAATGCCCGTAGGCACTGAGTCACTTAGTGGTCTCTCTAGTCTGTTCCATTGGTATGTGTCACTGTCAGGACAGAGAACTGTGCATGGAGAGAGTATCCAGTTAGAGAGCCAGAAAGGTAACAGCAGCTGTAAACAACACCACGGGCCTGACAGACAGGCACAGAACACTCCCCCCAACACCAGCAGCACACACGTTCTTCTCAAATGCACATGGAACAGCCTCCAGTTCCAGTGCAGATGATATGTTAGGTCGCAAAGCAAGAGGACTGAAATAACATCAGGTATCATTTCTGACCATGATGGCATGAAACTACAAATCAATTAGAGAAAGAAAACTGGAAAATTCACAGATGTGTAGAAATTGTACAACATGCTTTTAAACAGCTAGTGGGTCAAAGAAGTCAAAATGGAAATAAAAAAATATTTTGAGACAAAGAAGAAGGGAAATACAAATACCAAAGCTTGTGGGATGCAGCAAAAGCAGCTCTAAGTTTACAGCTATCCACACCTGCAGGAAGAAAGAGAAAGCGCCAGCAAGTGAAGATGGAGATGCGAGAACAGCAATGTCTCGTGGTTTTGTGTGCAGACACAACGCTACGCCATCCACCTCCTTGGGTGTTATGTATCTCGGGGCTGTTTTTCCCCTGTGTTTTTATAAAATTGAAATTCTGATGTTTTATTCATGAATTCTAGAAAGTAGCACCATGTTTACACAGTACCAAAAATACATAGGAGTATATTGTCATTCTAAATTATTACCTTAACAATATGTATTATACACCAGTTTCAGAAACACAGTAGATTTTTATATGTCTGTTAGTACTGGGCAGAACTGAATTCATGATTCCATGTTGTCAGAAAATAGACTTAAAAATCAGTGGGTGTGGGGCCTCCCTGGTGGTGCAGTGGCTGAGCCCTGCGCTGTGGAGCTGTCGGCAGCGCGCAATGCGAGTTCGATGCCCAGCCAGGGAGAGTCCCACATGGTGCGGCAGACCTCTCCTGCTTCGCCCGCTGCTCCCCTCAGCAGTGTATTTCTGATCTGCCTGTTCTGCTCCCCACTCTGACTCTGGTGAACCCTCTCGCCACCTCCCACCTCTGGCCTGTACCCCAGCTTGTATGTATAAATAAATAAATCTTAAAAAATCAGTGGGTGTGGACAAATGTAATTAAAAACTGCCTTTCCATCCAATGATAGCAGAAGTCTGTTTTCTAGTTTCATGAGTAAACCTTCAAGTGGTCATGTAATTAGAGCACCTTACTTTTAAGAGATCTGTGAATGTCTGCCATTGTTCATTAAATAATAAATTTGAAATCACTTTGCAAGAAGATAAAGAAAAAAGAAAGAACCCAAAATAAACCACCTAGACTTTACTCTTCAAAGAACTAGAAAACAAGACCAAATCCCAAAGTTGGCAAAAGGAAGAAAATAACAAAGATCACAGCAGAAATATATGAAATAGAGACCAGGAAAACCATGGAAAAGAACAACAAAACTAAGAGCTGGTTTTTGGAAAAGGTAAACAAAATTGGCAAACCTTTCCTCTGAATAACCGAGAAAAAAGAGAGTAGGCTCAAATAAAATTCCAAATGAAAGAAAAGACATTACAACCAGTACCACAGAAATACAAAGGACAATAATATACTACTGTTAACATTCAGATGGTGACAAATTGGATAATCTAGAAGAAATGGATAAATTCCTAGAAACATACAAATTACCAAGACTGAATCATGAAGAAATAGAAAATCTGAACAGAGCAATAATGAGTCAGTACTTGAAACCTCCAACAAAGAAAGGCCCAGGAGCAGATGGTTTCTCTTGTGAATTTTACCAAATATTTAAAGAATTAATGCCAGTCCTTCTCAAACCCTTCCAAAAATCTGAAGAGGAGGGACTACCTCTAAATTACTTGATAACATAGTCAGATGAGGATACTACAAGTTAAAATAACAACCAACTATAGGCCAATCTCCCTGGAGAATACAGATGCAAAAATTCTCAATAAATTTCAATCAAATCAAATTTACCAACATGTTAAAAGGATCATGCACTATGATAACACAGTATTTAACCTCAGATTGCAAGCATGTTTCAACGTAGGCGAATCAATAAATGTGATACACCACCTTAATAAAATCAAGGGTAAAAATTACACTGGTCAACAAATTTTTACAAAAGTCATGTTATTGAAATAAAATTAGTTATTTCCTATCAATTTGTTTGTGTTCAACACGAATATGATTGTCAAATTCTAATTTTGGCCCTAGTTTTTTTCTGTAACCTGCAATAAATGGATGTTTACATCACGAAATGCATGCCAATAGTCATAGGCCTACGGTTAATACCTGTAAAAAATCAAGTCGTAGACGACTTCTTAGATTTCTTCGCTGGTCTCTTGTACAGCTGTTCAGGAGCATCTCTGAGGAGTGTCCAGCAGTAATCAGCCAGCATTGCAGTGGACCATTTTCCCTGCTATCTTTGTTCCATGGATGTGATATCTTGATGAAAACATTCACCATGTTCATCATTAACCATACCACAGTTTTCAGGGAAGAAATCCAGATGGGAATGAAGGACGTGGATCTTTAGAGACATATTGCAGCCAAGTTTCTGCTACTGCATCAGCATGTCTTCTACTAGATCCTTGTAGTTTTCTGCCCTAACATTCCCAAGAAAGTTTGTAAACACTAGGTGAAAAGCATTCCATGCTTGTTTTGCATCACCCTGCAGCAAGTTGTTGAACTGGTCATCTTTGAAGAGCTCTCGAATCTGAGGACCCACAAAAACTCCCTCTTTAATCTTTGCTTCACTGACTGGAGGAAATTTTTCATGCAGGTATCAGAAAGCTGGCGATGTCCGGTCCGTGGCTTTCACGAAATTCTTCATCAAACCTAGTTTGATGTGAAGGGGTGGTAGCAGGATTTTGTGAGCCTCAACCAGAGCTGGGTGCTGGGTATTCTTCTCTCCAACTGCTACATTATTTCTGCTAGTCCATTCCTTCCGCAAGTAGTGCAATTCACTTGCTTGGCTACCCCACTCACATAAGAAACATGTGTCTTGTACATCCCTGCTGCAGTCCCATTAAAAGGGCAACTAGCTTCAAATCACCACAGACGTGCCAGCTGTACTTGTTATACTCAATTGATTTCAGTAGCTGCTTTAAGTTATTGTATGTCTCTTTCATGTGGACAGCATGCACTACTGGAATAGGTAGAAGACGGTTTCCACTGTGCAAAATCACAGACTCAGTTTTGAAGAGTCCAGAAATAGTCTCCACTCTTGTGGGGTCATAAGTGATTTCTAAGGCATTCATGAGGCCCTCAATATTGGAACAGAATAGGAGAGTACTTTCCTTTCTGAAGAAAGGCTCCTACTGCTGGTGGCACTTTCAATAAAAAGTAATTGTGACATCTTCTTCTAGAAGATTCCATTGTTGGAGTCTTGATCCTAGCAATTCTGCCTTGTTCTTGGAGAAGTACAAATCACGAACCAGGTCATTGAGTTCTTCCTGTGTTAGTCTGTGTGGGCTTGATGATGCGCCACAGTGAAAATCTGCATCACTGCATGCTGATGGGACAGGAGAAGAACAGGTCGGCTCACCCTTGTCCTCATCAGATGAATCAAGAGAATATTCTGCTGGAGGTTCTGGAATAGGAGGTCGCTCACCATGTGGAATGGTCTCAATGCAGACAGAATGTTTGGGTAGACTAGTCTCGACTTCTTTGGCTTTATTATTCTGCCAGAAAGAGGAACCAAGCAGAAGGAACAGTCTTTTCTGTGGTTGCTTGGCTCTCTCCACACCATGGGGACTGCAAACGGCATGGATGTTCTTTTGCCATTGAACCACTGTGAAAGCTGTGTTGTCCATGGAGCACAGCATAGATGCGGGGCCCGAGGCTTGTCTTGGTCACCAACCTTGCATCCGAAGGAAAGATGAGAAGCCTTCTTCACCTGAGAAGTGATCCTTTTCTTCTGGTTGGCAAATGTCACTTCTCCACAAACAGAGCAGAAATTGTCCACACTATCAATGCACTGTCAAGGCATGACTGTTCTGTATTGTGCCGAAATGGATAAAATAATAACAGTTCTATGGAGTAGTAGCTTAAACTACCTCGTACAAAGTCTGAAATATTTTCAATGCTCAACCTTTCCGACAGGGCTTTCTAGAGTGCACTGCTGACGTCAGCTTACTTCAGCAGCCACCCAGAAGTAGTATTGCATTGCATCAGAAAATGATAAACTCAACTCTGGATGATGTGTGCATGATGGTATTATGCAATGCAATACAATATTGCATCATTCTATGCTGATTTCGGATGTTGTTGCAGTCCTACTGCATCAATTTACACGGTGAAACATATAAAACGAATTCTATGAAATATCTTCAAAATGAGAGCTAATGAAAAATTTTTAGGGTTATACTCATGTTCAGCACACCAAGATACTACAGATTAGGGCCTATCTAAGTCAGTAATGATCTCAGTGTTGACCAGTGTTATATAATCCTCTCAGTAGATGCAAAATACAGGTCATAAATGACAAGTTCACAGCTAACGCCATACTCAATGCTGAGAGGTTGAAAGCTTATCCTCTAAGATAAAAATAAGGTGAGCGTGCCCACTTGCACCACTCATGTAGCACTGGAGATCCCAGCCTGAGCAATTAGGCAAGAAACTGAATTAAAAGTCACCCAAACTGGAAAGGAAGAAGTAAAATTGTCTCTGTGTACAATTAATATAATCTTAATGTAGAAAAACCTAAGCACTCCACCAAAAAAAAAAGTTAGAACTTACCAAAAAATCAGCAAAGGTGCAGGACACAAGATCAAAACACAAAAATTAGTTGCATTTCCGTACACTAACAATGAACTGTTTTTTAAAAATAAAGAAAACAATCCCATTTACAATAGCATAGAAACAAAATACTTGGGAATAAAGTTAACCAAGGAGACAGAAGATCCATATGCTGAAAACTATAAAACATTGGTGGAAGTGAAGAACGCACAAATAAATGGAAAATATCTTGTGTTTATAGGTCAGAAGAATTAATATTGTTAAAAGTCTATAATTCCCAAAGTCATCTATAGATTCAACACAGTCCCTATCAAAATTCCAATGGCATTCTTCACGGAAATAAAAAAAAATTCTAAAATTCATATGGTACCACAAAAAGCTACAAATAGACAAAGCAGTCCTGAGAAAAAAAGAACAAAGCAAGAGGTGTCACATGTCCTGATATCAAACGATTTTACAAAGCTACAGTAATCAAAACAGCCTGATAATGGCAAAAAACAGACTCAGACCAATGAACAGAATTGAGAGCCTACAAATAAACCCATGTATACACAGTGACCTAATATTCGACAAAGGGGTGAGCAATACTTCATGGGGGAAGATAGTCTTATCTGTAAATGATGCTGGGAAAACTGGGTATACACAGGCAGAACAATGAAATTGAACCTCTATCCAATGCCAATTAACTCAAAATGAACTAACGATTCAAATGTAAAAGAAGAGGTTGCCCCTTCAGCGTGGCCCCAGAATCACCACCTACTGAACATGTCTGATTCCAATCTGTAACCCACAACTAAGCATAGTCAACCCAAAGCATGAAGCAGTGGCAGTTAGCAGATCCAAACCTAGATCAGTCAAACTGCAGCTGATGGACAGATTCTTGAGTGTAACATTAAATGTTTATTGCTGTAAAGCCACTGCTCTTTTTCTTTGGAGGGGTGGCTCCCTATGCAGGTTTTGTGTGGCAATAGATGACTAATACAATGACTAATCAGACTTTCTATTCTTTCATGAGTCAGTTTAATATGTAATATATTTTCTAAGAATTTGTCCATTTCACCTCATCTTCAAATTAGCATAAAGTTTTTGAACACAATCTTTTATTTTATTTAAAAACTCCACCTGATTGTTATATGTCCTCGTGTTCATTAATAATATTACTTATTTGTGCCTTTTCTCTCTTTCTTGGTCAATCTTTTGAGAAATCCTTTTGGCTTTCTTCATCCTTCGTTTCCCTTTCTATTGTGCCTATTTTCTTTTTCATTCTTTTTTGCTTTTATCTTTATTTTTCCTTCCTTCAAATTTCTTTAGACTTATTCTATTTATTTTTTTACTTTGTAAGTTGAACACGCACATGGCTGGTTTTTCATCTTTTGTTATTTATTGTGTTCTCAACGTCATTTAATAAAACAACTTTTTGGCTTGTTTCATTTGGTTGCAACAGTAAACTTGATGAACATGCAGTCTTTATAATTATTTTTCTGACAAATTACTACTGTTTATGCACCGAAAAACATCAGGGGTGCCTTATGTCACAGTGGTGATTGGCAGGAGACACTGCAGTGTAGAATCGCAGGTTTAGTGAGTGGTTAGGCATGGGTATAAAGGAATCATGAAGTAAGGTCTAACATTTTCAAGTCTGGGTAACTGGGGAGAAAGGCAATTTAAATGATCAAAGAGTCAGAAAAGGAGAGGGCGGATGAGATTTCCACACATCTGCCAAGCTGACAGGCGTCTGTGTGACGAGTAGTATTTTTTTAAAGATTTATTTATGCATACAAGCTGGGGTACAGGCCAGAGGCGTGGGGCAGCAAGAGGGTTCACCGGAGACAGAGTGGGGAGCAGAACAGGCAGATGGACAGAAGCACACTGCTGAGGGGAGCAGCGGGCGAGGCAGGGGAGGTCTGCCGCGCCATGTGGGAATCTCCCCAGCCGGGCATCGAACTCGCACCGCAGCTGCCGACAGCTCCACAGCGCTGTGCCTAACCACCGGGGGAGGCCCTGGACGTGTAGTATTTTTGACTGCTGGATGAAAGCTTCCCACAGTTAGTGCATTCCTTCCATTCTGGTGGACGTCTGATGATGCTGAATCAGGACTGCACACTGACTGAAGAGTCCCCACGCTCATAACAGTAATATGCTTTGCCTCCATGTGGGTTATCCTTGAACCCTGAGTGAAGCCTTCAACACAACACAACACACTTAGCAATTCGACCATCCACCTCTCTGTCCAGCTGTATAACGTGTGCGGGTCTAAATCTGTTTTGTCTTGCTTCTTTGTTTCTGCCAACTCTTAGCCATGGTTTCCTGACTTTACGTGGTTTTTGGTAGACTTTGTTTTGCTCGCCAAGCTTGCTGGTTTGCTCCAATATGTGGTCGAAGACATGCTTTCGCTGCTGGGGGAATTTGGGGTTGTGTGTTTTCTTCTCTCGGGATCCTAGTGACATGCACGCTTGCTCTCCGCTTGGCTCCTCCTTCCCGGCCTTCTTTCCTCTTCTCTCCCTCCGGCGCTCCAGCCCGCCGAGGAGCCCGTTGCCGGCATCCTTCATTTGTTACGGGATGTTTCCTCTTAGCAGCTCTTCTTTATTCCTTCTTTGAATTTCCATCTCTCTGCTCACATTGTCCATCTGACCTTGGATGTTTGTCTGCTTTTGCCGTTAGAGCCCTGGGCATATTATCATAGCTGTTTTAACTTCCCTGTCTGATAATTCCAACATCCCTGCTGTATCTGAGTCCAGTTCTGATGCTCTCTTTCTTCAAACTCTTTCGGCTACATTTGGATTTTTTTTGCTGAACTGTTGACAGGATGCATTGGACGAGAGGAGCCCTGGCAAATGGTCACTAGCGGTGTGGTGCTAAGGAGTGGGGGATGGGGTGGGGAGCACTCAGGTCCTGTGGTTAGGTCACAGTCTTCCAGTGGCTCCGCCCCACCCCTGCGGACTTTACAAGTGTTTCTCAGATGTCCCTTCCCTTTGGGGGTTGGGCTGGCCCATCTCCCTCCTTTCATGTGGAAGGCTACAGGAGACCCAGGTTGTGTCCAGGGTACCTCAGTTCGTCTCTGAACAAAAGCCCAGTAAGTGAGGCTCTGGAAGTTTCTCCTGAGGGCAGTCATTCTGGCATATTTAAAAATGGCTCCTCTCCTCCTTCATCTGCCTGAAGGATAGGGAGCTTTCTCTGATACTTTAAGAACCTGGTTGAGCTCCTGGAGTTAACTCTTACACTGGTCTGCACTGAGCTTCCAGAAATGTCTGTTAAAGTTTCAAGTTTCCTATCCCATGTATCTGCCTGTCTCGCCAATTTTTGGAGCTGTGCTTTGCCCTGTGACTTCATTTCTCTGACCAGTCTAGGAAGAGCTGTTGACGTTTCAGTTATGTTTGGCTTTTATGTGGCGTCAGTGCTACAACTAACTTCCCAGCCTGCTATGGGCTGGACTGGAAACCAGAAGTCTTTATCTCGCTTCCTTTCCTTTCCTCCTGTTTCTCTTCAGCGATCTTCACCATGTGTCCTTCCTTTGGGTACCTTGTAATTCAGTCTTTATTGATAAATATGATTTTATATTTTTCTGCTTTTGTCCTCTATATGATCAATTCTCATTTCATTTCTTCCCATTTTACATTCTCTATCCTTTGGTTTTGATTGTCGGGTTCACGCTCTTCTTATGCTTCCAACTATTGACTTGTGAATATCGAACTCGGGGTGGGGGATGGTGTCGCAGTTTCGGCCTGCTCTGTCGTTGGTTTACTGAGGGCAGTTTTCACTGGATGAACTGTTCATTTCTCTTTTTCTGTCTTCTTTTTGTAGTAGTTTTGTAAAGATGAAGACCATTTGCCCCTCTGTGGACAAGGCCAGTAGTGTGGAGTGATTTATGAGATAACTGGACAAAGCAATCTTTTCACTTAGTACAGCAAACTACTTTCTTTAAGGTGACAGGCGGAAGCTGGGGTGTGTGTCCTTTGACTCTTAAATATGAAGGTGTCCTTTTTTCAGTTATTCATTCAACAAAACAAAATCTACCAAATGCCAAACACCAAGCCTCCTGAGGTGAATAGTTCGTGCTCTCTGCTCTCAAGGATGAGACTGTGGAGGGAGCTAAAAAGCTATTTTGCGGGTAACAGTTTTATTGAGATACAGTTCACATGCCACATGCCATGTCATTCGTCCATTTAAAGTGTATAATTCCGTAGCTTTTAGTGTCTCTAGAGTGGTGGGATCGTCACCACAATCGTTCAAGAATATCTTAATCACCCCCGCAGATCCCACACCGTTAAGCAAGCCCTCTTCATCCTCCCTCCCCCCAGCCCCTGGCACCCAGGAATCTCTCTCTCTCTGTGTGGATCTGTCTATTCTGGGAACTTCATTTGAATAGCATCACACGCTGTGTGGCCTTTCATGTCTGGCTTCTTTCAGCTGGCACAGTGTTGCCACGGTTCACCAGCCTTGGAGCTTACATCACGGCTTGGTTCTTCGCGTGCCCTGCTGTTGGTCCATTCCTCCGTGGGTAGTGCTGGATCAGTGGCTCGTCGCGTCCACCTCTCAGCTGCTAGGGACGCCGTTACAAGCATCTGTGTGTGCCTTTCTGTGAGCACGTTTTCACTTCTCTTGGGCATGTATCTAGGGTCCTTTGAGTTCTGAGTTTTATTTTACGTTGCAGGAGTCTAAGTTTTCCTTAGCCTTTCTCTTTTCCTCTTATTCGTGCAGTTTCCAATGCCTTTGTCTCCTCTGTCCTTTGACACTCGGCAGAGTGTCCTGAGTTCTGTGTATTCCTTAAAGTCACTTCCCTGTAAGCGGTGTTTTTGCTGCCAGGACACTTTTTTCGGTATTTTCACACCAAGGGTACACTTTCTCCTTCTTATGATTTTTTCTTTGTACGTCATTCTTAAACTCACAGCTAGCTCCCTCCTTTTGCCTTCCACATAGATTTCCCGGACTGACTTGGCTCTCCACAATAGCTTGTGGCCGCAGCATGGCTGGTGGCTTGCTGGGATTTGTTTGTTTTTCCATTTTCAGGTAATTTGAAGTGTGGACATTCTATCCCTTCTAGTTTACTGAAGTTTGGGGGTTTGTACAGCTTTATTGTTGCTGTTATTCTCTAATTTTGGGGGGGAGGATGTGTTGGAAAATTCAGATTATGCTTCCACTTTGACCCTTATTTTCATAATTCCCCACCGATGAGTTTCTTGATACTTGGCGAAGGCACTGTCTTCGGGATATCCCAGGCATAGGGTAGGTGTGGCTAATAGCTGCCTAGGCAGAGGGCACACCATTGACCCATTCAACATGTCTATCGACTGGAGGTTTTAGACCTTCTCCCTCTACAGTATTTCAGGGACGTTTTAGCCTTTTAATTTCATTACGTACTGATCACTAGTTGGGTTGAGGTTTGGTTAGTGATCAAGTCAATTATTCTATTCATTCTAGTAAACACTAGTTTTAGGAGCTTAAATCAACATATTGAACATGGAAAACAGGTCTATGAAAGAGAATGAAAAGTCTCCCCAAGAACAAAAGCCCAGGCCCAGATGGCTTCTCCAGTGAATTCTACAAAATCCTATAAAGGAGACCTAGTGCCTACCCTACCGAGCTTGTCACTGCTGTCGCCCCAGAACGGCGCTGGGCACCTGGCAGACGTGTGCTCAATACTGTCTGGGTGAATGAATACACGCGTGTTGGGGCAATTCCACATGAGGATGTTCATGGTTACAATAAATCACGTGGGCCAACAGGTCAAAGGTGACTGCAACCGCCATTCCAATGTGTGCGGACGGGAGCTGATGAAACTGAACGAGTTTTTCTGGTAAAAGTCTGGTAGATTTCCTGATTAAGAACGGCGACGTCAAATGAACAGCCCGTCACAGCTAGCTGTGAAACCTCAGAGACATTTCCACTAGGCCCGGAACAGAGCGTGCAGTCAGAGCATGTGGCGTCACTTACTCTTTCCTCTCACCAGGCATGGGACAGCCCCATTCCTTGCACTCACCAGGAAATGAACCTCAAAGGCCTACGGTCCTGTGCTTACGGTCAGGAAATCTGTGGCTTGGAAGAGTTCACCGCTGTCCCCAAGAAAAGTGCTGAGCATGGGGGCAGCTGGGACGCAAAGACTGAGTTACCGGGATATTCAGTGCAGAATAATTTTACAAAATAGCTTGTACAGCATGAATTCCATTTTCTGCAGGGGGCGCGCAAGTACGCATGAGTGTGTGTGTGTGTGTGTGTGTGTGTGTGTGTGTGTGTGTACACAGATATACATTTCTACACCTCTCTATGTCCACTCACCTGCCCACCCATCTACCTATCTGTAAATAAATGTTTCCAAAGGGTCCCAGTGATTTTCTCAGGATAATCAAATTTTATGTGATGACTTTTTTTGGTTGCTTTTGAACACTTGGCTCTATTTTTCTGAAGGTTTGTAAGATCCTACATTAGCCTTAGACTCAGGCAGCACAGCACAACCATTCCATCTTGGAAATCAGGTAGGGGCTTTCTCCTCTGGCATTTAAGGTGGGGTCACCTGGGTTTGTTCCTTCCACACATTGGCCCTACGTCTGGGTGGAGGTGCAGCAGGACAGCCCCCACACTTCTGTGTCCAGGGCAGTTTCTTGTAAGTGCAAAACCGTTGCTCTGCGCAAACACAGACCGCCCGGCCGGCATGCCGCACAGCGTCTCGGGCCGGGACCCCTGGCGCAGTCGGGACCCCCAGTGTAGACTCCCTAGAAGGTTTAGGAGAAGGCAAATGTGCGCCCTTCTCTCCCATCAGCGTCTAGCCGTGTGGTGAGTGATGGGCCCATGGGTGGTGTTATGTCAGCTGGGTTGTTATAATCCCCCCTTCTGGCCTGGAGAAAACATCGATGGAGAAAGGCGACCGGGAGGTGCAGGTGCCGGCCAGGAGGCTATCTTCTGCCTCCCTCCAGATCGCTGCGCTTCACGGTGGCGCTGTCGTATTTAAAGTGCTGCCCCCAATGCCTCTTAGCCCCAGGCAGAGGAGGGCAAGCTTCGGTCAGGTGAGTCCGAGGGGCGCCCAGCGGGCCGGCCACCTGTGAGCCAGGTCAGGGGGACAGTCTGAGAAAACGATTTGGAAGTGTTTCCTCTTCCTCTGAGTTCTGGAAGAGCTTGCGTGGGACTGGGGCTTTTTGGCAGATGGTTTTAAACGATGAATTCAGCTTATTAGGTTTTGTGTTATTCAGATTTCGTCTTAAGTTTTGGTAAATCGTGTCTTTCACTTAATTTGTCCATTTCGTCGAAGTTGTGGAATTTAGAGGCATAAAGTTGTTCATAAGGCTCCCTCATTACCCTTTACATGACCGCAGAATCAGCGAGAATGTCTCCTTTTTCATTCGTATCTTGTTAGTTTCTGTCTATTAATCTTTTATATTGAAGTAGCAGCATGTCCCAACACATCTTGGGTGTGCATCATTTTAAATCCTTGGCTGTAGATGTGGCGGTGAGTTCAGCAATGAGAGTCCATTCTCTTTTGTATCAATCAAGTTAGACCATTATCAATTTTATTGATGTTTTCAAAGAATCAGTTTTTGATTTTATTGATTTTTCTCCATTGTTTTGCTCTCTTTTCCGCTGATTTTTCCCCTTTTATTATTAATTATATCTTTTACATTATTGTGTATTCCCCAAAGGTTACCTGCCACCTATTCCTTTTCTGCTGATTTTGAGATTTACTCTTTATTGTGGATTTTCAGCCTTTTCATTCTGCACCTCAGTCTGTTTCGATTCCCTTCGTTCTGCTCCCCTGTTGCCAGCCACTGTAGGTGCGCCAGGCCCTGAGTGCTGAACCAGAAGGCTGCTTGCCCCTGGCAGGGAGGGCGGCGCCTGAGCGCTCCCCGTGTGCTCTGCCGTCCCCTCTGCCCGCCCAACACCCCAGCTAGGTTTGTGGGGCTTCTGATGGCTCCGAATCTGACACAATTAGCTTAAAATGATAAAAATACAGTAAGACAAGCAGGAGGGTGTTTCTTATTATTCCCACTTCTGAGAAAGCAGAGACCAAGAGGAGCAGTAGTTCCCTGGGGGTCCCCTCAGGTATGGCGGGAAGCCAGGACTCCCACCCAGGATTTCTGATCTCCCTGCTCTGCCACCCAGACCCCACCGCCCTGTCCCAGAACCGAGTCCTCACCTGAGAGGTGAGTGCCAGGGCCTCAAGCAGTATTTCGCAGCTGGGGGTCTGGGCGGTGTGCCTTGGGGTCTTACTGGGCTGAGGTGGTAATAAGTCCTACTGTGATTAAAAGTTATCTGACCAAGTTAGTTTGGTTCCCATTAAAAGTTACTGTTTTAAACTATGTCAACATTTTGCCCTTTAAAGCCAGCTTAGTTGGAAGTATCTCAGTGAGTATTAAGCGAATATGTATGGCTACAATTCTGATTATGATTCTATCAGTTTAAAATTCAGCGAAATACAGCCACTCTCCCTGTGGCCACGTTGGCTCAACTGTGGTTGTAAATTGATCTTATTCTTATATAAATAAAATATCTCTTACTTTATATCTGTCAGGGGTCATTGCTTAAAGGTATAAGCACAAGGAGCAACTGATATTTCAACATAACTAGGAGGATAAAATGGTAATTGTTTTGCAAATCCACCTTAGGACGATTTGCACCAGATAAGTAAATTACATTCATCTCACCAAAATTCCTGTAAAACGCACCAAGAAATTTCTGTTGGTTCAAAGAATGAAATGTTAAGAAGAGACAATTAAGTGGCAATTATAGCCAATTTGACTTCTCATTTGTTTGCAGTGAAGACTACCAAATTATTTTTGGAGAAAAATGCTTACAACTAGCAGCTTTAAGTGTTGTTTCTTAGCTAATCATTTAGACACACGATCTGTAAGTGAAAAATAATAATTACATGATTTTTGAAGTTGAAATCAAAGAATCTCCAGCATTAGTTCACGAAACAACTTTCACATCTACTTGATGCTACCACGTGTGACTGGAGTAATCTCCATTTTAATATACATTTGATTTTCAAGCTAATCATGCTCAATGTCATTGAAAAGGCATTCGTAGATAAATCATGCTTTCTGTTTCAGACTCATGGAAATGAACTTGAGTCTGTCACTTGTTAGAGTGGGAAAAGTCTGAATTCTTCTATTGATTGTGACTGTTATTATATTATTAGTTATTATTGCTATGCAAGGACACAGTAAACCAGAAAGACAGAGAGGCACCAGCCTGGATGATTCGCCCACTTTTCCCCACTTCCCCCTCCAACTTGTTCCCCCTCTCAGGACAGCGCAGAGAGCCCAGGAAAGAGTGTCGCTAAGTCAGCAGCCCTTGCGAGCATGTCAGTGCATCCGTGAGTGTGTGAGCTGTGGGCTGTGTGCATGAGGGTGTGTGTTTGTGAATGTGTGAGTATTTGAGTGAGTACGTGTGTGAGTGTGTAAGTTTATTCGATCGTGTGTGAATGTATGTGAGAGAGAGGGAGAAACAGCGCGAGCCCCAAGGAAGAGAGTAGGGGTTTGTCTGGCTGTGGAACAAGACAGCACCAAAGCACCCCGCCCCCCAACCTGACCTAGGCTGCGGCTTCTGGCGGTGCTGAGAGCAGTGTCATGTCTTTCTCTGCACAGCCGCTGGTTAGTCGTGCAGCAGAATGAGGCGACTTCTGACTTGGGTAGGAGCAGATGCGGCTGTGTGTGTTGGGGGGGCGGTGGGGAGCGCTGCACAATGCGACTGACCGGTCAGCCCAGGCTCAGCCCAGGGGTGCCCCTGGGGACTGGGCAGCTGTGGGTGGCAGCAGTGGCCACCCTCACCCTCACCACCAGCGCAGACTGGAAATCTTCCAAGGTCCCCGGCTGTTCTGCCCTCCCCCATCGCCTTCCTCTACTCCTCCCCCTCCCCTTCGGGGCCTTCCCCTCCCACTTTCCCTCCCCTTTCCCCCAGGACAGGCTCTCCAAAGTGGGCTCCTCGACAGTAAATCACCGCAAGGAGGAAAACAAGGCGTATCTGCTTCTACCGAAGCGCTGCGCCCCTGACCTGCACTCTGGCAATCGCCCTTGGATGGTACTCGGGATGCACCAGTGTGCCCTGCCCTGGCGGGGCTCAGGACGGCCCAGCTGCGTGGTGAGCCCCTCAGTGGCCCGCTCATGCCTGGGCCCAGGCCGCTGAGGCATCCGGGCTTAGCTTTCCGCAGTGCTTTTTTTTTTTTAACCACAGAGCATATTTTCCTAGAAACACAATTTTAGCAAGGACGGTGAGTTTTCAGGAGCACCTGGCTGAAAGACATGCTTCTGACCCCTGAGTGGTCTGTGGAGTCTCCCTTCAACATTAAGCCGCCCCCCCCAGTGACCCCCCACTTACTGGTGATGAGGATTGGCAGTGCTTGTGGTTAAAAGCACTCTGGGGCGTAGCCAGCCCTCCCCCAGTGCACTGCTGTCGGCCACCTCTGACCCTTCTGCTCGGACCCAGAGCCACGGGGCAAGGGAGCTGGGCACCTGGAGCCCAGGGGCAGGCCCATCAACACCCGACCCTTAATTCATTCAGTTCTGGCTTAGACGCATGGGGTACGTCGGGGAAGCCCAGAAAGATCCCCGCCTTCCTGCCGCGTCCAGGCTGTGCGCAGAGGCAGACATCCCTGTCTGTCTCTGTGGTAGCTGGTATTTTCAGTTGGGGCCATTCTCCCCAGCATGGGGTGGGATCTGATTGTGGGGTGCAGAGACCCCCAACACAGGCTCAGCCCAGCAGGAGCGAAAACCAGCCCTTGAGAGCGGCCGGTGGATCTGAGGCGTGGGGGCACGAGGAGGAGGCAGAGGAGGAAGGAGGAGGAGGAGGGAGAGCTGGGAGCACTGCGGTGGAGCACCACGCCTGCTTCGGTGGCGGGAGGGCCCCGCAGGCACACGCAGGGGAGCGGCCTGCACGGTGGCGCCGTCAGCCGGCCTGGGAAACGGCGTCCTTCGTTAAGAAATAAAAATGTTTCAAAAGAAAGCAATATGGTAGGTGAGCAGGTGCCAGGCAGAGAAGCAGGTGACAGGATGGGCGGTGAACAGAGCGCTGCGCAAGGTGGCTCTGAGCAGACCTGAGTGGTGCAGCTGGGATGGGGGTACTCCAGCAGGGGAGGACAGTGCTGGAGCCCCAGGCCGGAGTGGGGAGCCCGCTGGGGAGCTGCAGAGAGGGTGACTGGCCCGCTGGGGACCTGGAGCACAGCGGGGCGCCGGCTCTCGAGCTGGTGGGTTCACACAGGCTGCTGTGCTAGAAATGGCCTGGAGGGTGCAAGGCGGAAACAGGCCGAGTTGCTGTGCCTGGGAGGGGGCAGCAACTGAGCAGGCAGCTTTGGAAAGCAGGAAGTAGACTTTTTGGGGTTTTTTTTTGCTAATAGGGGTTCAAATTTCCTCCTTACTCCCTGGAGCTGACCATGTATGTTCCACCCTAGAGGCCAGAGGAGATATGGGGAGGTGGAGATGGAGGGAGGCAGGAGGAGGCGGCTCACACGCTCGGAGCTAGGCCTTCCGGGTTCCTGGGAAGGCAGCGGACACACAGGAGACAAGGAAAACACTTCGGCGTCGGGGGATGGAGCGCTGAGGGCTGGGTGTCCGGTGTGGGGCCTAGTAGGCAGGTGGTGGGGGGAGGTTGACTGCCTTTTGATTAGCTGTCTCAGTTTCCCCTTCAGCACCTGCGTGCTCTGGGTGGTGGTCCCGCGCCCTCCCCTGCTGCGCCTGCGGGCTGTGCCCGGAGGGGCTTGGCGGTTACTTCTGGGCAGTCAGTCCACCTGGGGAACTTGGGGTAGAAGCAATGGCAAGACACCAGGGGGCCCGACGAGGAGCTCTGCAGTGCCGACCAGCCTTGGGGGCATCCAGGTCTTTGCAAAGGGCGCTGGGCTGGCCGCTGTTCAGGAGGCCGGGTTTCTGGTCCGGTGCGCACCCCCATGCAGCTGAGCGAGGCCCGCGCTCTGGCTACCTCCCAGATGGAGAGGCTGTGCCCAGGCGCCCCCGGTCCCAGGCCAGCCTGCGGGCCCAGGAGGACTACGTCTGAGCCAGAGGCCGGCCCCTCCTGCGCTCGGTGCCAGCTCCGCTGGGTGCAGGGTTCCATGGTGGGAGCGCGCTCTCCTGAGGTCACTTTGACGACGTGGAGTGTTGGTTTCACACCCCGGGTCTTCCTGCAGGTGCGGCTGGGCTGCCGCCCTCAGACCACCTGGGACGCGCACGCCACCCCGCGGCCTGCTGGCGCACTGCAGGCAGCGCTCCGGCGGATTGGATTCTTGGGCCGCGGGGGTGGAGAGCAGGGTCTCCAGGGACTCGGCTCTCCGCGCCTCAACGGTGCCATCTGGGCCATCTCTTGGGGTCCTTTGGTGCAGAGAATCACAGCGACTCTCCTTTCCCGAGCAACGCAGGCAGTGGCGCCCACCCGCAAGCGTTCTACTCAGCGAGCCCGGCCCATTGGGCTCTCAGGGCCCCCAGGCTTTGGGGGCCTTCCTGGAAGGAAACCCTCCCGCCAGGCCTGGGAGGCGAGTCCAGACTCAGCCCCTCGCAGCCCTCTGGGGTCATTGGATGTCCTGAGAGGCCCTGACCCCCATCTATAGGCCTGGACTCCAGGAGACAGTCTGGCCAGCAGGGACTGAAAGAGACTGGGACACCAGAGGTGAGGACACCCCAAATCAAGTGACTCCACGGTATAGACGGGAGCCCCGGACACATTGCTGGGTTCTGGGCTTGGGATCCAGACTAAAATTGGCTTTTATCTTGGGGGGTCTTGGCAGCTCTGGCCTGGGGCTCCTCCTCAGATTTCTGAAAGGCTCTCTTCACCCGGCTTCTAGAACATCACATGCTCTGGCTTTCCTGTGACTTTTCGGTTCATTCCAAAATTCTTTGTCCCTCGGGCCTCTGTTCTGCTCTCTCTCTGTCCACACCCCACCCCCCGGTTCCCCCCACTCAGGATTGAATCAGCCCCTTCACAGAACTCCAGAATTGCAGGCACCACCAGCAGCACCCACTCACCCTCGCTAACTCAAGTGGGCACACGCTCTGAACTCAGCCAAAAGGCGCGGGCTTGTCCACCACACCCGTAATTCAGGACTATTCCCTACTAACGCCTGCTCTAACCCTCCAACTTCCCCTTCTGACCTCCCCATCCCAGCTCCCCCCACCATTTTGTGAGGTCTAACTTCCCATAATGCCCATCGTGCCTCTGCTTCCCTGACAGAACTGTGACTTCTGTGGGCTGGTTGTCCCCATTGAACTCACCCAAGATGATGGTCCAGCTTTGGGGGAGGAGAGAGGAAGACTATGGCCCTGTTAAGGTGCCAGTGACAGAAGCCTCGTGCCTAGGTTGTTATCGGGCAACCGGAAGGGCAGCAGGGGGTGGAGCCAAGTGGGTGCAGCGAGTGGCTAAAGAGGAGGAGGCCTGACCTGCAGATGGCAGAGCAGGTGCCCAAGCGGGGCGCCAGGGCATGAGAAGGAGCTGACTCCTCTCCAGCCTTAGGCGAGAGCCAGGGCTCAGGATGCGGAGTGGGAGAAGGCCTCCAGGTGAGAGCCACTCCGAGGGTTTGGTTTTATAGACTTAATGCCAGATAGTGCGAGGGCGAAATGCTTGGCCACTTGCATGTGTGACGGTGGGAAGAATGTTTGGCCCTCTCTGCCTCGGTTTCCCCGTGTGCTCACTGAGATGACCAGAGGGCCGTCACAGGGCCGTCAGGAAGGGTGCACTAGACATGCACCTCACCATACAGAGGCTCCGGTAGGGTAGGGATTATTGTCCCCAGCGGCAGGACGCGCTTGCTGCCCAGAGAGGCTACACACGGTCCGGAACAGAGTTGGGACAGGTCCCTAGGCTCCTGCCTCGCTGGTCGACACGTTTTCAACCACAGCTCACGACTTCCGGGCTTCTGACAGGTGCGGGCTGAGCGGGTCACCCAACGGGTGGCGCTTCATCGCCGGAAACGCTCCTCTTTCGTCACGCCTGCGCCCGCCGAGGCCAGGGCTGCTGCTGTCGTACCGGCCCGGCCCTGGTCGGTGTTGGGGCTGGTGGATTTCATGTGCCCTCAGCCTGACCTGGCCCATCCCACCGAGTTCCTGCTGAGCACAATGTTCAGACAAACTAGCGATCTGCTTAGCCTGGGCGCCCCCTGCTCTGGTCAGCCCCCCGTGGTGCTAATGGTGGGGGAGGGAGATTAAATTAGCAATGATGCTGCGATGGCGGAGCTGCTGAAATGCGCTTACAAATGGATTTTTAATATAAAAAATAAGGGCAATTGGCCCTGGCAATTACGATATAATGAAGGCCCTTGTAGCTAGAGCTGCTGATAAGAGGGTAATAAATTGAAGTATGAGAAACTCCCAAACCAACAGCCGACAGCAAATATCGGCAGATACTCACACGACCAGTCCCGAGGGCTGCGCTCTGCCGTGGGTGCGGTGACCCGCGCCGCGAGGAATCGGACAAGCAGAAGTTTCCCACTACCACGGGGGTGGGGCTGGGGAGGTGGGGCCCGATTAGCAGGCGAGAGCAGGGTCGTGGCAGGGGCAAACAGGTGGCCGAGGCAGCAGGGGCGTGGTCTGCATTAGATCATTTTATTACAGCGACATCGGCTTGCAGCGCTAGATCACCGCGTGGATGCGCCATGTCACGGCTGCCGCCGGAAGTGTTCTTCCTCCCTTTGGCCCCTCTCCCCAGTTTGCCGCTGTTCCCCCACCCTGGGGGTCGCCACCATTCGCTCCATGGTCGGGATTCAGAGACAGAAGAACAAGCGAGCAGAGCTCACCCCTCAGCAGTCTAGCTAGGCTGAAGGCCCGCCGCCCTCCCTTTCACTGGGCACCACAGCCTCGCCAGCGCCCACCCAGAGGCCCTCCCTCGCAGACCCGGCTTCCGGGCCTAGAGACACAGCATCTCTCAGGCCTCGGTCCAGGTCCGCAGACACCCCAGAAGTTGTAACAGCCCACTTTGTCCCCTAGCCCAGTGTCATGCCTTAGTCTTCTCTTTTTTTTCATCCTGCCAGTCACCCAGGTAACAACGCTATGCCTAAATGCCAGTTCTCTGTCAAATAACTGGCATGCTCTTGTGTCCCGAACAGGTCCCGGAGGCCACGAGCACTGGATGGCGACATTTGCAGAGAGTGGTTCGAGGAAAGGACAAGCCACAGTGTTGGAAAATTCATCTAGATGAAGGTCAGAACCACTGGGGATTATGGGAGGCCCTTGGGGCACGTGTTTTGAGTCTCCAGTGGCCTGGGTGGGGGGCACCGTGGTGAAGACAATATTGAGCGCTTCCCCAACCAGGACCAACGATTGGCTCTTGTGGAAAACCCGCGGTCCCTGTCGTTTAGGCACCGGCCCGGTGTTAGTGCCTGGGCCAAGATGTCAGACACGAGCCGTGTTGCTGGGTGGCCCAGCACTGTCTGACTGTAGGCCCCGCAGCCGTGGAGGCCCTGCTGTCGCTGGAGAGGCTGCTTGGGGGGGCGGGAACCTGGGCCTGAGTCTGGTCATTCACGAGGACTGTCTGTCCTGGCACAAGCTGAGCTTCGGGGTTCATGTGTCGGCCGCTGTCTCTGACCATGCAGAGGCGAAGGGCCTTGCTCTCCTGGAGCCGGGCACGGCCATCAGCCTCAGTGTCTAGCTGTTTCCATGACCTTCTGGCGATGGTCAGGGTGAGGGCAGCATTCCCGGGTAAGGGTGCAGACAGCCCCCTGCCTTTCGGGGGGCTTATGCTCTTGGGCTGATGGGCGGGAGAGGGGGACTGCAGTGGCTTCTTTGGCTGCTCCTGCTGCCAGACCTGGGGCCAGCCAGCTTCCTTCAGCCAACGTTTCCACTGTCAAGTTCACTTCACCTCAGCTTGAAAGTCCTCCAGTCAGTCCTGCTCATGTTCATTCTCCCACAAGCTACTACTCCCTGCCCCTGTGTGACCAGCTTCCAGGCTGTCTCCCTCGGGCTGACCTGGAACCTCTGCTCCTCACAGAAGGGGCCCTGTGGTCAGCTCTAGCTCTGTGCACCGCACTGTCCTACGCAGGCTGGGCCTCCTCACCAGGTTCCAGGAGGGGATGGGGCAACAGTCTGAACCCCCAGCTTGCTTTCTGGCTCTCTCAGCTCCACCCAGGCAGCCAGCCTCAGACCGGCTCTCCTCGAGCTTTGCCAGTGCAGCGATGCCCCCTGGTGGTCATCAGGCCACATGTCTCAGGCAGACCTTGAGCTGCAGCGGCTGACGGCGCATGCTCAGTCGGCTGCTGCCCCCTGGCCTGCTTCTGGGGCCTTGGGCTGGCCACAGCCAGGACGCCCGTGGCCTTCCGTTCCAGGTGGGCTGCTTCAGACCCGGCCAAAGCTCTTTGGTAGACTTGGAACTGAAAGGAATCAACGCTGCCCGTCTCAGACGCTCCCGGGGGGGGGGGGGCAGGAAGAAGGCAGCGCTGGCCAGAAACCGCGCTTCTTGGATGCGCGCTTGCGCACATGGACGCTTTTGCGTTTGCTGTTTGCTATACTAAAATACTGACGTCCGGGGGGTTAAAATCCCAGAATTTTTTTTTAACTTTTGATTTTTTTGCTCTCCCAGCCCTGGAGGCTAGGAGCCTGCGATCAAGGAGTTGGTAGAGCTGTGAGGGAGACTCTGCCATGCCCTTCTCTGGCTTCTGGAGCACTAATAGAAGGGCTGGCGTTCCTTTCCCAGGTGACTCTCTTCTCAGCCTTCTCCTCTCCTCTGATAAAGACCGATGCTTGTCGTTGGACTTAGGGCTGCCCGCACCCACCCTGGGCTTCCCGGGAAGCATCACTTAATCCTATCTGCAAAAGACCCTTTTCCAAATGAAGTCATAGTCACAGGCTCCTGGAGGAAATCTCTTTTGGGGACCACCACTCAGTGCACTACAGGGCTCATGCCACAAAGGCCCCAGGAGCAGACTTGTAGGCCCTGAACCCTTCTAGGGCCCAAAGGAGGTGGGGGTGCTCACGATGCTGGGAAGCTTGATGCCAGCAGAGTGGCTGTGCCCCAGTTAGGCTTGTGATGTCGTGGGGCCGCTCGATCCATGCAGGCGGCCCAGCTCATGGGGTCCTGACTCTGGCTCTGGACACCCCCACCCCCCCCATCGGGCCAGCAGTGTTGGCTGGAGCAGGGGTGCATCTGCATTCAAATCCTCAGTGTGCCCCATTAACCAGAAAAAGTGATTCAGCTGCCTTGTGCCCCTCTATAAAATGGAGAGATTTACTAGTGCCTGGTGACATTATTGCTGCAGAACTATTTGGGGGCTTGAATTTGGCCTCCAGAGATGGTGCCTGAGAAAGTTCCATGGTCCAGGCCCAGCACCCTCTGAAGCAACCAGACTCAGGTTCACGTAAGGAGACCCTGAGGACACGCAGTGTGTCCGGCAGACCAGTGGACCCCGAGAAGTCCGCGCCCTAATCCCCATCTGTGAATATGTCACCTCACGTAGCAAAAGGAACTTTGCAAGTGGTGGCCGCTGCTTCAAGAATAGCCTTCTGGGGCAGCCATGCGGGGATGCTGGTGGCAGCATCCAGGATTCACTGCCCGTGGTTTGGAACCCCGTGCTCGGAGGTGACGTCAGCAGAGTCCTGCTGTGACGGGATTGACCCACGCTTCTCACAGCTTGAGCAGTTCTTCAGTGCCCGCAGCGACTTCATGACTGATGGATACCTGGTCGCTAAATGACTTTTCTACTTTATTAAAAAAGAACCAGCTCTCCTGGCTCTCACGTAAGAATTGTGTTTACTGCAAAATACATCAGCAGAAGTGGGGGCTCCAAGTAATAAAGCTAAATTGTAGAGTGGGCTGTGTGGAGTGAGGAGGCAGGCCACGTGCTTGCCAGCAGGGAAGATGGCCGCCATCGCTGCGCAGTTGTAAAGTACTTGCTTAAATGGCCGCCTGTTGTATTTTGGACACAAAGCATCTACACAAGTCTGTCTAATTAGAAGAGTTGGAAAGAAAACTTCTGGAATTCTGGATGCTAGTGTGTCTTGGCTACCGCTTGAGGTTGTGTGATGTCTTACCTGACACCGAGGCACTCCATTGAAAGACTGACAGGAACACGGGAGACAGCAGGAGAAAAGATTGGGGAACAAGATAAGTCTTCCAGAATTCTCCCAAGTGCCTCTGGATGGATGGTGAGAATTACGAGTGGAAACTTCCTGTGAGTTGCCAAAAGGCAGAGGCTGCTACAGGAAGGGCAACGGGCACAAGCTAGCTGCGAGGCTGTTTGCGTTTCCCTTCTTGAATCCTATGTCTCGGCAAGCTCTCTGACTGGCATTAACCCATAGAATGAACCACTGTTTCCTAACTTATTTGCTACCGATTTCTATTTTATAAACTGTTAAAAGTGCATGGAAACTCTGCCACGCACTAGAAATTGGCCATGGCTGTGCGAGCTCGTCCAGATCATGGTCAGCGCTAGACCCCCACATATCCGCCCCCTTCCTCCAGCTGTGGACACGGCGGACTTCTCACACTACGATTCAGCGTGTCCTTGGGATCTATCCAGGCTGTATTTAGCAATAGCTTGCTCCCCCTTTTTAAGGAGTAGTCCATGGGAGATTGTACCAGTCTGCCTAGTCATTCACCAGGCATGCAGCTCTCCTGGTCGAAAACACCCCTGCGTGGTCAGCAGCCCAGCAACTCCACTTGGGCTTCGCCTCTGCCATGCTACTTCATTGTCCCAGTTGGCCTACCTTTTTTTCACGCATGGTGACACTTCATACCTCCTTTTCTCTCCTCAAATTACCATGCATCCTTCAATGCCGCCCTTAACCACCTCTTCCCCCAGTCCTCAGGGGCAGTAGAAGCCACCAGAAACGAAATTCTTCAGCCACAAGCTGAATCCACACTAATCCCTAAATCCACACTCATCCTTGTCGCCTCCCTTCTGCCTTCCAGTTAAGGCGGATCCCTCCATAGGTGCTTTGGAGCACATCCCTTCTCACTTTCTCAAGAGCTCTGCATTATCCATTATGCACAGAAACTTTTTCAACTGGATGTTTCCCATCATTGCAAGCTGTTCCCATAGTATGAGACAAACAAGCCTCCCTCAGACCTTCACTACTTTTCATCGTTCTAAACATTACCCCTACTGATGGGCACCCTGATTGGCCCCAACACTTTTGCAATTAAAGACAATGCCTCAGCACAAATCCTTGTAAATGCCTGCTTGATAACTTGTGCCAGAGTTTTTCTAGGAACCTCTGGGCCTGAGGGTATACATGTTTTCAAATGGGCGGCATTTTGCCATGCTGTCCCCCAAAGTATCTTTCAAATCGAGGTTCCCAGCACCAGTGCTCAAGAGTTTCCAATTCTCCAAAGGCTCGCCAGCAAATGACATCAGGCGATAAAGGTTTTGTGAAACTGATGGGTGTAGAATGGTGTTTTCATGCTTACTAGTGAGATTGAATATCTTATCATCCACTTGAGTTTCTTCTTCTGTGAATTTCTTTTTTCACATCCTTGAGTCCTTGAGGCATTTTGCTGTTGAGTAATTTGTCTTTTCCTGTTCAATTTGTATAAGACACAGCGTATGCCGGATACTAAAAGTTTAAATGTCACATATATTTATAAATATTATTTTCCTGGAACACAGGCTGTCTTTGAACTCTAATGCTCTGTTCACAGGAAAGTTTTCCATTTTAGTTGTCACAGTGATCATTCTTTTCCTTTATGGAGTGGTGTGTGTGTGTGTGTGTGTGTGTGTGTGTGTGTGTGAGAGAGAGAGAGAGAGAGAGAGAGAGAGATATCAGAAATCCTAAAGATATTGTTCTTTAATTTCTTCCCTGCTTTTAAAGTTTTGCTTTTTAAACTTGGGTTTGTAATCTATTTGGGATTTTTTAAAAAACCTCTTTAATGTATGACTTACATATCATAAAATACACCCACTTTAGGCTTACATCTCTGTGTTCTGACAAATGCATAAACCCATATAATCACCACCAACTTATATCCATCACCCGCAAAGTTTCTTCAAGCCCTTTCCCAGTAAATGCCCATCTTGTTCCCCATAGGAAATCCCTACTCTGACTTCCCCCCATATGGTATTCAGTAGATTTTCCATATTCTAAAGTTTCAGGTAACTATAATTATGCAGGAAGTATTTTTATGCAAGAGTTTTCTTACTCAGCACAAAGAGTTGGGACTCCTGGTGTTGTGTGCACCTGTGGTTGGCATTATTTGCTATTGTTTATAGCTTGTACCTATTTATTGCATTCATTTATTCATCCATTCATTGTTGGGCTTGGGGTTGCTTCTCAGCTTTGGCTGTTATGGTTAAGCTGCTGTTGCTATCCACACAGGGGTCTCTGTGGACAGACGTGTTCACGCTGCTGGCTTGAAAAGCTGTGTGGAAACGCTGAAAAGCAGGACGAGCATGTGTGTAACTGTTTGGGAGAAGGGCCATCAGGCTTTAGGTGTATTTGGGCACCTTTGCCTTCCCGCCTGCAGTGCATGAAAGTCCCGCTTACTCTGCATCATCGCCACCTAATGGTTGTAATTTTAGCCCCTTTGGTGGGGTGTGTCTTTGGGGCTCGTTTTTTATGTACCTGGTGACTAACTATGTTGAGCTTGCCTTTCAGATAGTCCTTTGCACATTCTTTTTGGTGAGTGCCTGTTAAAGTCTTTTTCCCATTACTTTTTTTTTTTTTTTTGCTATTTGATTTCTTTTTACTGAGTCCTAAATATTATCTCTGTGTTCTGGTCCTTTAGCAGATGTGTGTATTGCATTTTTTTCTCCCATTCGTGACTTTCTTTCCCCTACCCCCCAGTAGTGGGGTCTTAAAAAATAGAAAGTTTTAAAATATAGACAAACCCAATTCACTTCTATTTAGATGACCGTGCTTTTTGTTAGCTATCTACAACAATAATTTATGCCAGCCTGAATGTCTCAACACTTTTCTATGCTTTGTTCTAGAAGTTTCAAAGTTTTCATTTTTGCATTTACATTGAGGACCTAATTTAAATTAAATTGGTTGTGTAAATAAAGTGTTCCCCCACCCTAGATTAATTTTCCCACTCTTTATCAGTGGATTCTAGCAATTTGCTTTTTTTTAATTACCTGGTGGTTCTCTTCATGTCCTCATTGTGCTTTTCCGTCAGTGGGTTAATAGTCATTAATAATTTTTGAAAAAATGGGACCATTCTTTCTTGAAATATTTCATACCCCTCTGAGTCTGCAGTTACACATCCGTTAGACCACATCACCAAGACTGTTTTCTCAGTCTCTTTCTTTCTCTCTCTGCTTGATTCTGTATGCATTTTATTGCTACATTAGCAAGTTCAGTGATCTTTACTTCTATAGCAGATAACTGACTGTTACATCTATCCAGTGAAGTTCTCATTGCAGGTATCTTTTTCTACATTGGAAACTTCATTTGGTCATTTTTTTCTATCTTTAATTTCTGTACTCATTTTCCTCATGTTTAAATGTGTGTCCATATTTATAAAAGCTGTTTTAAAGGTACAACCTACTAGCTTTATACTGTCTTCTGTTTCTTGGGCTGATTTTTCTTCTGCCCCACATAGGTCATGTTTTCCTGCTGCCTGGTGTACCTAATACACCTTGGCATGTCTAATTTAACAATTGAATGCTGGGCATTGTAAATGCTACATTGCCGAGTGTCTGGATTTTATTTTCTTCCTTCAGAGAGCATTGGCCTTTGTTTTAGTGGTGGAGCAGTGTCCTCGCTAAGCTGTTTCATTCCGTTGAATTCTGAGTTTTAGCGTTGCTGGGGCAAATTCATCCAGGGATGTGTCACATGTAGTGCTCAGATGCGACTTCTGTGGCATCTCCCTCGAGCTCATCGGACGATAGTGCAGGATCATCCACTCTCTTGGCCACAGCTGGAACAGATCCCGGTCTGTGTGGACTCTGGAAATAACTCTGCTTAAAACTTCTTTGCTTAGTCGAGTATTTGGTAAAGACTTTCAGATTTCTGGAGCTTAGTGCCCTCATCTCTGGCTCCTCGGTCCTGCACATTCCATCTGCTTCAGCCTCTTTGAACTCTGATCTCCAGTGCTTCAATTCAGGGGCGCCCCTGTGCTCTCTCCTCGTTTTGGGCTCATCTAATGTATTCTCATTTGTATCTAATTTATGCCTTCTAATGTTGCAGTCATGTGCTGCCTCTTGTCTAGTGGCTGAAATTAGCTGTTTCCTATATATTTCTCCAACTTAGTGTTGTTTATGGTGGTTGAGTAATTCTATATTCTATTTCTCCTTCTAGACCAGAAGCTACGTTTTCCAAACTTTCAGAAACCAATCTTTCAAAAAATAAAATAGAAATTTAATATATTATGAGGAAAAATGGCATGCATGCATACATGCACGTGTGGGTGTGTACGTGTGGGTGTGTGCACACACGCGCGTACATGCACCCACCGTAGGGAGCGGTGATTGTCCAGGGTGTAGGTTTTGCTGATGAGTCCTGCTTCTTTACCCTTCAGAGTCAGATCCCCGTCCAGAACTCATGGAAATCTACAAATTCACTTTATAATCACCTGCACTTCACTACTTGCAAATATCCTTGCTTTGGAGAGAAAATTTGGCTAGAATCAAGGAGAGCCAGCAAGCAAAATCTCATGGGATCCTCAGGGGCCCCCATTTCTTCTGTCTTGCTAGGGTCCCATCTGGCCACGAGAGGGCGCTCCCGCACCAAGTATGACCCACTCTCCCCAGCGCCAGCGCCAGCGTCAGCGGCCAGCAGCTCTAGGTGATTGAGCCCGGGTGGACCTGGGGGGGGGGAGGGCTGCAGGGCCCCAGGGTTCTGGGTCGCCTCTGCTCCATGTCCATAGTATCACCTTCAAAGACTAAATCTCTCTCCGCTGCTATCCCCAACGCTAGAATGACTCAGCCTGGCCTCCAGGCGCACCTCCTGACAGAGCCGCCCGCTCTTCCCCTCTTTGCTGCCCGGCACCAGGGTCTGCGTCTCTGGGTATCTTTGTGCTGCGGCTTTCTCAAAGGCCCATCGGGCAGATTTAATAGCAGCGATGTGGGGTCCACCACAACTCCATCTGCTGCAAAGCTTGTCTGGGACCCCCCCCCCCCCACGGGCTGTCTCTCAGCCTTCGGCTTGTGTGTTGAGGTATGAGAGTGCCATTCTGTCAACAGGCGAGCGGCGTCTGGCACGAGCACAGGGAAGGGCCGTGAGCGCTTGGGGGCTGGCAGCCTTTCCGCGCACGGGGCGCGCTGAAGTGGACCTGACCTGTCTGGGAGAGGCTCGCACGAAGATGGACTGCACATACTCAGCGTGGGCATGGAGTCGGCAGACGGGCCTTAGGCCCCCGGTTCCTGCCGTGGAGCAGGACACGAGAAATGGTCACTGAATACACGAGGAAAGATGAGGCGTCAGGATGAGAAACGAAGGCACCTCCGCTGAGGCTTTAAAGCGTCCTTTTTTTAGGCGGAGTTGCTGCGGGAAGAACTCCTGGGGTTTCAAGTGTATGGTCCGTATGGTCCGCAAGTGTGGCTCCTGGGCACACCCGAGAGCATCACCGCGCTCAAGGGAATAGCCATACCATTCTTCCTGGGCGCTTTGCATGTGGTAGAACACTCTCCCGAGATGCCCTGTCTCAACCAATGTTGAGGGCACTCGCCGTGCGGTTACCGCTGCACACCCGAGACTTTTCTCTTAGAACAAGTAAAGGCCCTGCGGGGTGAAGGTCTCATAGCTGGTGGGTAGCAGGGGCGCCCCCTAACCCCCAGCACCTGGGGAGTGGTGCAGGCCAGCGTCCAGGGTCTCCCCTGGATGCAGCGCTGGAGCCCTGCGTGTTGATTGTTCTGGAAAACTGCTCTCTGCCAGCGGCTGCACACTGGGGGCGCTGTTGTTTAAGCTTGTTCTTTCAGTTCTTTTCCACTTGTGTCTTTGGGGTGTCTAGAGGTTTTCAGGACTAAGCTTGGCTTCTACATCCCTCCCCAACTTCTGCCCACAGTAATAAGCCCCACATCCCTCGGAGACCCTCTGAATTCAATGAAAGGGGGGACCTGGGCGTTTGGAGCCATGGGGTCCGCAGAGTCGCCTCAATTCCCAATTCCCCCAGGGCCCACAGCCCCCATTCAGGGCCAGAGTGGCTAAGGCTTCATCGGCAGTGGCTGAAAAACCTCTCGTTTTCTTGCACATTTTCTCCTGAGAAAATAGGAACACTGTAGGGTGAGTGAACTGGTCCAGCTTTTACACCGCTGGCCTCTGCGGCTATCCCCTGCGGCCTTGCAGGTGGGAGGCGCTTGTGAGCGTGGGCTGGGGGGTGCACTGCCTGATGGTGCACACCTGGGGCTTGGGGTGTGCCTGCCTTTGTGGGCGCACCCGGGCCTGGGGGCGGGGCTGTAGGGGCGGCTTCACCCAGCTTCGGGGTCCGGAGAAGGTTGTGTGAGGGCGAGACCACGAGAGAACCCGGCAGTCCAAAGAGAAAAGCATAAAGATTCGCTGGGGCTGCGGCCCCTGTCCCCCTGCCCCCCCCCACCCCCGCGCCTGGCTGCCGCACCACAAACACAAACCACTTTGAGAGCTCCTGACACAGGAAAGGGCCATTTTGGGGGGAGCCGCAATATTTCCCCTGGGGAATGGGACAGGATTGGGGGTTTTGAAGGTTCTAAAGGAAGACTTTTCGCAGAAGTCATAGCCGTCCCTTGTGCCACCGTCGCCCCCCCCCCTCAGCCCGTCGTGACTGTCTTCAGCTTCGGCGGCGCGGGTGATTCACGCCATGGACAAGGGGGCACGATCACATTGCAGCTGACTTTCAAATGAGCTCATTGCCCAGGCAGAAAGATCTTTCTGAGTGTCTACTCGTCACCCCCACAGGGCGCTGGCGGCTTCAGGGGCCTCACCTGTTGAGACCATTTGCTCATTAGCCCGCCCTTGGGCAGCCGCGGGCAGTCTCCCCACTGCGCGCTAATCCGGGCGCCGAGGGGGGCGGGCCGGTGCGGAGCGCTCATTCTTATTCAGGGAGCGTCTGTGATTCCAGCGGCCCGGGGACCATCGAGGAAGCAACCTCCTCTACAAATGGAGAAAAGGTTTGCTCTTCGCCGCTTTGCTTTGCTGTAACGCTGCATCTGCTAAGCATGGAACAGCATAAAAGGAAACCTCACCTGTTCCCTCCTCTAATTCTCCCAAGTGTTCGGGCGCACCTGGTTAAGCCAAGCCCCTTAGCTGCGACGTGCGCGCGTTCACCTTAAAGGACAGCGTTGAGGGCATGCCCTTGGCACAGCTCTGTGGTCCTGCCCGAATCATGTACCTGCTGAAACCCCTTGCTGCCTCGCAGGTCCGAGAAATGCAAGGTCTTCATCCCTGTTTATAAGTCACCGTCTTTGAGCCCTGCATTTCCCCGGGAAGGGGGACGAGCTCCAGGGCTTTTAGTAAGTGACATCTTCACTCTGCAAATCGGGGTGCAGCCCTCCAGCGGGTACCCACTTTCTCTGATTCATTCAATGGAGCCAGCCCAGTGGGCACCTTGCAGCAGGCGCCCAGGCCGTGCAGCCACCCGCGTGACCCACGACCAGGGGACCCCCTTCTGGGTGAGCCGATGAAGGAGGCGCTGGGGAGACTGCGCTGCAAGGATTGGGGGGTCAGGGTGGAGAAGCAAAAAGCATAAAGGAGTCTTCCTTTTGAAGGATTCCTAATTCGCTAAGCATATGTATGGCTCTGAATTGCCTTGCTCCTTTATTCCTGTATCTAGCACAGAAGAAGGGTACACAATCAACACAGCCAAGCGCACCAGGCAGCCTGCTGAAGAAGCCAGGGCTCCCCGCTACGTTCCTAACAACCATTTACAAAGGTGTTTTTCCATCTTCTGGAGCCTCATCTGCTCAGGAGTGTCACAGATGACACCTGGCTAATTTGGTGGCTGCTACTCTGCTGCTGGAACTGGGCAATTGAATTATAACAAGCTGGGAAAGCAGGAAGCCACTAGCACACCAAGAACCTTGGTCTTCTGCTGACGTCTTGACTGCACCCCAGTAAGTCCCCCTGTGAGCTTATGACCCCACTGCAAATGAAAATAGAACTGGCTCCATTAGTTTAATACCAAGCATGACAGCTTCTGACTCACTTCTTGTCTGAGCGAGAGTGGGTCATCGCCCCCAACACCTGTGGCACCAGCGTGGGCTGCTGGAGGGGCCCTCGGGCTCCCGCAGGCTCAGCTGTGCCCGCTGTGCCCGCTGTGCTCAGAGGTGCTCGGCCGGCCTTTGAGCCAGCAGTCCATGGCTTGTAGAAACTAATCATGAAGCAGGACACCCCGAGACAGCTGTCCCCTGGCTGTCTAGAAGTGACCTTGAAGTGCAGATATGGACCGATAACGGCGCCGTGTAGAGGGAGAGCTCAGGCCACTGCGCCACTGTAAGAACAACGATAGTTAAAGAATGACTGTTGGAAATGTGAACATTTTGGTAGGAACATGCCCTTGGAGGGAATATGGGGAGGCAGGGAGGAAAAACTGACCCACCAACTTGGCTTCTGTGAATTGACTCCAGGAACGCCCGGGGGCCACACGAAGATGCTCGTTATGGTGACTCCTGGACCGGTGACTATACCCATCTCGGTGCAGATGGGGTGTCCATGTTCCAGAATGTTCTGTATCTGCCAACAGACATCAGGTATGACTCCTGGAACCTCCCTGGACATCCGTCTACTCTATGGATGAGCGAGCTGGGAGAGGAAGGGTAGCCTGGCTGTTGTCACCAATCAGCACACATTGGATGGGTCAAGGTGACTTTTTCCTCACATGTCCTTCTAAGGTCACAGGCGTGACCTAATCCAGACTGATGTCACCTCGATACAACCAATTCCATCTTCAGAGACTTTATTTTCAAATCAGTTCACATTCTGAGGCTCCAGGCAGACAAACAAACATGACAAAGTACCACTGACTGGGGGACTGAACAACAGAAATGTACTTTCTCACAACTCGGAGGCTGGAAGTTCAAGATCAAGGTGCCAGCAGGGCTGGTTTCTGGTAAAACCTTTTTTCCTGGTTTGTAGATGGCCATCTTCTCACTGCGTCCTCACGTGCCTTTCTAGTGTGTGTGTGTGGGGGGGCTGTTTTTCTTTTTCATAAGGACACTGACCCCCCACAAGGACACAAGTCTGACCGTGAGGACTAACCAGCTAATCTTGTTACCGCTGTAATGGGCCTGTCTCCAAATCCACTCACACCGGGCTTCAGGGCTTCGACATATAATTTTGGGGGGAGAACACACTTCAGTCCAGAACTACTCAACACACTGCTACGATGTAGTTCTAGGTAAATGACTCAAATTCCACAGTGGAAAAATGGAAATAGTACCCCCTGCCTGTGAGGCCTACTGCAAGGACTCCCCACAATAATGCACAAAGCTCTTATCGAGGGGATCCTCAAGCCCTGAATTTCACACCTCCCCCTTAAGGCCACCTGTCCTTGAACTTGTGGGAGACCTACCAGCACTTTGCTAAAATCCCCTCCCTGTGCCGGCTTCGTGTGGCTGTATTGTCAGAGAGACACGGGGTCAGGCTTGTCAGTCACCACTGAGGCTGCAAGCCGCTGGCCCTCCTTTGTGCAGGGCCCCAGGGTTCCCTTTGGTCACTCAGGAGCACCTACAATGACACTTGACTCCCCCAACAACATGAGTTCAACTGCGTGGGCCATGTCTACGCAGAGTTTCTGGTAAAGGGACGGTTGCGTAAACTAACACAGACCAATACAGCCCCTGCCGCGAGGGAGCACTCTCTTCCTTCCGCTTTTCCTCATGACGGTTCCTTTTCTCTAGTTTACTTGACAGTATGGATAGAGCGAACACATATAACACACAGCATCCGTGCTATTTGACCTTATGTCGTCAGGAAAGCTTCCAGGCGACAGCAGGCCTGAGCACTTTAGTTTTTGGAGCGTCGAGGCTCAGACATGCATTTTTCACTCGACGCGTGGGGTGTTGACGCCCCACCCCCACACTGTTGAAGGGTCAACTGTCCCACCACAGCCGGCGCCCAGGAGTCAGCCAAGCTGGGGGCCAAATCCCAGAGGTGGCGGCTGGTGGGCCATGGGGGGAGGCGCAGAGGAACGTGCTCAGTGGGGGCGGGGGCCCTGGCCCACCTCCAACATTTTGTTCAACGCCGTCTTTGTCGCCACCCCAGGTTAGCGTGCCGAGACTGCTGACTGGCTCGGTGGGAGGCAAGCCAGACATGGTCCCTGTCGTTTGAATGCAGACTCCCAAGGGCCACATGGCATTTAATGCCCTTCCACCCCAGCGCCAACCTACTTTGCTGACTCCAGCTCCTGATGTTCCTCCTACTCTCCGTGTCATCTTCGCCCACACTGCGGCCTACTGCAGTGACGAGGCGCCATCATCCCGGAATGTCTTGCTTCCTTTCCCCCTTCCCCCCCAGGCAGACATATCCGTCCCTCCCTCTCTCCTCAAGCCCTGGGCTTCCTCGGGGTGCGTCAGCTACTCCGCCTCGAGAGGGTCTCGGGTGTGCCGCCCGCCGTCCGGCTCTTCCGTAGCGGTGTTCAGACCGTAGTTGAGGTTCGTCATAACCCTTCAGTCTTAAATCAGTTCGAACTTCCCAGAGCGCTGGGCAGAGGTGGGTTTGGAGCTGGGACCTGCCATTTAAACAGTGGCATGACTGGAGGAGGGCCAAAGTGAGTGGCCCAAGGCAGGGGCTAAGACGCCACCGGCTCAAGGGGCTGGGCTCGACCAGGACCCATTTCCCTACTTTTAGACCCTGCTCGAGCTGCCTGGTCACAGAATCCCCACCCCGAGGGCCCTGGGCCCCTTCCAGGCATATCTCCCTGGAGGGGGACCAGTGACTCCAGCCCCAACAGGTGGCCGTTTGTGGGGCGCGTGGCCATGCACTGTTGGAGGGAACTGGAGTGGAAAGAGAAAGATAAGCTCGGGTCAGGAGTTGGGGCGCTTTCCACACCATCCAGTTCAAGTACAGAATTTTGAAGAGTCTAAGGAGTTCAAATTTGAATCTGCCCTTTTGGTCATTAGGAGAGTATAATTGTCAAATGAGGAGGATAAGATCCTTTCACTTAACATCTTGCTAATTTCATTGAAAACTCTTCAGTATTTAGTCACAGTGCAGGGCGCCATTTATTTTCCTGCCTCTGCAACTATTCGGGGTGGGTCTGCTCTCTGGAGTTCTCTCTCCTTTCACCCATCAGCCTGTTGGCTTCCTGGTGGCGTTTTCTAGGATACTTCTCTGAGGCTCTGGCACGGGGGAGGGGGGAGGGCAGAGGGCAGAGGGCAGAGGGCAGAGGGCAGAGGGAGGTAGGTCTAGAATTAAGAGGGCTCTTGGCGATCATCTGCGTCACTCTAACGTGCACCCTGACCCAAATATTTGACAGAGAAGCAAACACCAATCTTCTCCAAGCGCTGCGGCAGCAGTTACGTGTGGGGATTTGGGAAAAAAATCTAAATTAAGAGTTAAATGCAATTCAAGCATCGCTCTTTCCGGTGCATTAGCCATGTTTCAAGGCTCCATAGTCACATGTAGCTATCGCTATCATATTAGACACAGAGAATGTTCCCATCACTGCTGAACGTTCCATCATATTCTGCTGGTATAAATCCGGTTTAAGCCATCTGGAGGGGGTGTGGATATGTTGTATTGCAACTATTTTTGAAGAGGCATCACTAGAAATGAACGCCATGCCTCCCCCATCTGAGCGTAAACTTGCTCACTTTTTCTGAACAATCTTATATCACAGGGGACCATGGAGATGGATCACGGGTGAAGTGGTGGTGGGCTACCCAAGGGGAATACAAAATGTAAAAGACATAAATAACAATAAAAATATATACATTAAAATAACCAAAAAAAAAACACCAATCTTGTATTAGAACATTTGGCTAGTGACAAATGCCAACATCTCTGGGAAGTTCGGAGACAACACCACAAAAATAAAACACTGGGGAAAAAAGCCTTCCTCTTTCCCTTACTGTCAAAGTTTCATGGCGATTTGATTTTGGATCTCAAAGACTCAATTCTAAAAGGAAAGAGGCCATAATTTCTGCCTCAGACACACGATTGATTTGCCTCCTAAACACATCTCTCTGTCAAGCAGGGCGTCACGCTGTGCTGCAAGGAGGGGCCGACACTGACTTGCTCATTAATCCTGTTGTCGACAGTGCTCCAGGTAAGTTCACTTCATATAATTTCTGCCTAAATCCAGTTCCCCGGATCGGCTTCTAGGAAGAAGCGCTTGGTCACAGATCGCACATACGGTTAACTGAAAACTGCTGAGTGCTGAGGGGCTCACTCGCGTTCTTCTCCAGAATGGAATGTTAGAAGCTACTGGCCAGAACTGGGATGGCCCACTAAGCTGTCACAGAAATTATTTATTGTCATCTCCGTTCCCCAAAACGCCTTCAAAATTTGGAATTATAAAAACATAGAACTGCCAGTGCTTCTAGAAATCATAAATCAAAGTCAGGACAGTGGAGCAGAGTCAGAAGTAGAAAGCGGGAGGCTGGTTTTGGTAGGGGCTAGGGAGGGGAGACGGGGGAGACACTGTGTGGCGGAGCAGGAAATCTGCACACACATATTGTTTATGGCCTGTCTGCTCTGGGTGAAATTTCCAGCCGCAGGATGCGTCAAGAGGAGTGTGGGGAGCCAGTGCTAGCTGAAGACCAGCCTCAGCAGAGGGGGACGAGCGTGAGGCCAGGGGTGCAGGGGGGTGAGAAGGAGTGGGGGGGGTGGACAACACGTGGCTCCTGGCCACTGCTGAGCTGTCCTTGTTCCTCACTATAAAAAGCCAGCTGGAAATGAAATGCGAAGACTGTTTCTTTAGGATGTTAACTACCTCCCCCCGCCATCTTCCAGATTGTAGCTGTCTGATTAAAGCGCACCTTTAAGATTCAATTCCCATCTTTGCTTATGGACGCTCGGTGGTGACAGAAGTAAAGTTCCGGTCTTCCGGTTGCTCCTGTCCTGAAACCTGCAGGTAAGTCCCCTTGGCATCGAGGAGAACAGGGGCAAAGCGCTCCTGTGTGCCCCCGGCCCTGATCGGCATTGAGTAGCCCACAAACCCCAACCTGAATCTCAGTTCCCCCCCCACTGAGAGTGACTTTAGGTCCCTGGAAGAAATAAAGTCGAATCCTTTGTGGAGTAAGGCACTTTTATTCTGGGCCCCAAAGAATCCCATCAAATCATTTCTCATGGATATGGTAAAAAAATAAGCACCTAAAGAAATGAAATATCTTGTGTGAGAACTAGCAGAAACAGGAGGTAGGAGGGACCCAGATCCAAAAGGAATTCAGATGATGAAATTCTCAGACAGGTATGAGGAAATACATACATTTCCTATATTGAGAGAGTAAAATAGAAGCTTAAAATTTTGTTCACGGTACAAAAAACAAACAAAAAAGTGACCTAGCACATTTAAAAAGTAAAGCAAATATAACTTCTAGAAATTTAAAATACATGAACAGATTAGACAGAAGTAAAGAAAGAATTGCTAGGTAACCAGAATGCAGAACAGGAAGACAAAAGCAGTGGAAGCAATGACACTGACAGTAGAGGTTCAAAGTCTGATCTATGTTTACCTGGAGTTCCAGAAGGAAAAGAGTGTGACAGGGAATTCGGCAACTGGAAAGATTTGTGAGGAATGTTCCAGAAATACTAAAAGTCAACCTATAGATTCAAGAAGGATGGAGAAGTCCAAGAAGAGTGAATTAAAAGAAATCTAACTGTCATGTCTCGTGGTGGCTCTGTAGTACTCAAAAATATAACAAAGAAATTTGAAGCAACCGAAGAAAAAAGAGGTTACTTCAAAGAGTCAGTTCAATTGACAGCTGACTTCTTAATAGCAAATTTAAAAGAAACAAAGCAGTGAAATATCATCATCAGCAAACAAGTGCCCACCCAACAAAATTATATCTCAGGATTGTGGTAAAAAGACAAAAAGTAACAGCATTATCACAGACGATATTCAAGAAAGGAGATTCTAAAGAATGTGCTTCAGCCTGTAGGATGAGAATCTGACGTGTAAGAAGTGTCACATTTGTGGGTAAAACTAAACAAACATCTACAGTGGAATTAAACTAGCAATCAACAACAAAAAGTGTTTTCTAATATGTCTCTATTTGTTTGGAAATTAAGAAAGAATTTTAAAGAAGCCATGGGTCATAAAAGACATTAAGAAAAAATGTTTTGAGATATTTGCATCTCAACAATAATGAAAATGTTACATGTTAAAAATTGTGGAAAGTAACTAAAGACATGCATAGAGGGGAATTTGTAGCTTTAAATGGGTATATTAGAAAAAGCAAAGAACAGCAAATTAATCCCAAAGAAAGTAGAAGGGAGACATGGTGAAGCTATGAATAGTTAGTGAGCTAGAAATCAAGCATACGAGGGCGATGTCAACCCAGCCAAAAGTCGGTAGGTGCTTTCAAAGGAAACTTTTGATGAAGGTAATGAAAAAGAAGAGGAAGAATGCATCGCTTCTCCATATTCACAGTGAATGCAATCACATAATCACCCTTGTGCAGCCATTCTAGGTAGCAAGAGGAGACTATAACAGCTGTGTGGCCTCTGTTCGGGTGCGCGGGCCCGGCTGTGCTTCAGGGGGCCGTCGCCGGCCCATGCAGGAAGGCCGTGTTGGCACCCGCTGCAGCTTACACGCACCATTAGTGAAATGAAAAAGCCACGAAAGGACAGTTGATGCCCCCGCATGAGGTGGCGGGGCTCAGACTCAGGGAGACAGCGGCCAGAGGCTGCCGTGTGGGGGCCAGGGTTTCAGCTGGGCAGTGAAGAACTCAGAGGCGGATGCAGTGATGCGCGTGCAACACTCAGTGTGCTTAGCGGCCCTGGGCCACAGACTCAAACATAGTTAAGATGGTAAATTTTCTGTTGTGCATATTTTGCCACAATAAGAAGTTACGTTTAGCTAAAAAAGGAATCAAAGTTGAGATCAGGCCTTGAATAATACTATCATATTAAAGAAATTTAATCAGTAATTAAAATCTTCCATAAAGAAACTCTAGACCAGGTTTATTTCATTGGCCAGTTGCACCAAGTATTCCAAGAAGAACACAGTGTGACTTGAATTTTCCAGAGACAGGAAAGCTAGGAGATTCTCCCAACTTCCGAGGCTAGTGAAACTTGGATCCCAGACCTATCGAGGACGGGGGGAGAGGAGAGGGTAATCTCACTCATGAACCAAAATGCAAAAACCTAAGCAAAAAATTAGAATACAGACTACTCCGTGGAGTTGAATATAGTCCAGTAATACATCAGAAGGATGGCTGGCTTGAGTTTATCTCAAGAATACAAAGTTAGTTTAACATTAGAAAATGAACCAGTGCACTCTACCACGGTAACAGACAAAAGGAGTAAATCTTGTATTTCAAGAGATGCAGATTATGCATTTAATAAAATTCAGTTCACATGCATGTTAAAATTTTGTGGCAAACTAGAAGTTGAAGGAAACTTCCTGAAGCTGATACTGGTTATGTAACAAACTCGCAGGTAGTATCTCACTTGATGGTGAAATAGGACAAGTTTTCCCTGAGGTGAAGATAAGGCAAAGAGAGATGCCTGCCTCTGTCCCTTCTATGTGGTATTGTACTGGCGTCTCAGCAGTCACAGGGAGAGCACACAAGGCCAGGCCAGGCAAATAAAAACTGTCCTGAACCTCAGAAGATCAAGAGGATCAAGAGATAAGCTATGAGCATGTGAGACTTGAACAAGTCTGTCGGAATATACAACAGCAACAAAATAATTGAAGTACCTTGAAATGAAAATATGAGCGATTCCACAATACCTCTTGTTGAAAATAGTAAAATAGCCGGAGAGATCCACTGTGCTAACAGAAACCTCAAAATTGGAAAGATGTCAGTTTTCCCCGAATTCATTGATTTATAGACTGCATGCATCCCCAGGAACAACTGAGCTCCCGCGTGCGTCATATGTGTTCTGTTTGTGTCTGTGGAATCTGACAAGCTTATTCTGAAATTTATATGGACCTCAAGACGACCTAGAATACCCCTGAGCTTCTGTAGGCGAGAATGATAGAGGGGATTGCCCCGCTGTTATATGTCAATGCTAATCTAAGGCTCTACTCCTTAATGGAATGTGGGATTGCTATATACATAGAAATATGAGCAATGAAACAGATTAGAGCATTCCAGAAGTGTCCCCGCACATATCTGGGCAGTCAGTGTCAACAGAACTCACGTACACAGCAGCGGGACAAAGACAGACTACACAACAAGAGGTTCTATGCCAACCGGGCTGAATACATGCATAAAAAGTGAACTTACAGTCCTGTCTCACATAATCGACAAAAATGGAGCCCAGATATTGCGTGGGTGCAGGGTGGGCTGCTGACACACTTCTGAAGAAGCATGAACCTGCGCCCCTACGTCATATATGGTGTTGTAAACCGTTACTTCAAAACAAGCCCAGATAAAGAGCTGACATGGAATCAGAATGACCAAGATTTTACCGGACAGTGTAGGAGACCGTGTTCTTGGCCTCGGGAGGTGAGGACATCCTGAAGCGAGTCACAGCAGCACGGCGGCGCAGCCCCTGAAGGGCGGCCTTGCTGTTTGGCCGGGGACAAGCCCACATTCTCACCGCTGCACGGCTCAGTCAGCCCCTCAAGGGCAAGGCCGAAGGAGAGCTCGAGGGTCCATTCTGGCCTGCACACTGGGAGCGCTTCCGACCCAGCAGCAGGACCTGGATCTCAGCACTTCCGCTGGGGTAGCCGTGAAAGGAAAGTGGTGAAGCGAGACTGTCGGTCCCTCCAGGACCCACACGAGAAAGCGCGGGCTGGTGGCGTTTCCCCTTGGCCTGGTGGGCAGAGAAAGCCCCAGAGTCCCGGCCTTGTGGAGGCCATTATCAGGGACTGAGTGGACCCGCGGGGGAGCGAGAGGACTGCACAGTCCGTCTGTCCGTTGGAGCAGGGGGCGACAGCACAGCTCCCGTGGGCCTTAGCCAGGCAGAGGGACAGTCCTCAGTGCGCCAGCGATGGCGACATTCGTCCAGAAGGAGGAGCAAAGGAAACGGACACTGTTCGTTAAGCTCTGGTTGGCAGGGAAATTGTGCCAGGGGAAGGGACGCGATGTGTTACTAGGAGTGCTCAGTGTGCTCCTCCCTGTGACCCTTTGGTTTGAACCCCCTAACCTGTCGGCTCAGCAGGCGCTAAGGTCCCGGTCACGCGGCTGCTAGTCCTTCTGGTGGGCGCCGTGGTTCCAGCCACGATGAAGACAGCCCAGGGCGTCCGCAGGGGCGGCTGCGGACACCTGGGAGCAGCGTCTCCACGTCGGTGAGGCCGGTGTGACCACGTGCAGCCCGCAGAGGGCCAGCAGAACAGCCCCTGTCCCGGGCCGCGCTGTCATGGCCCCTGGCGCCCCGCCCAGCTCCAGAGACTTGATCCCGCTGAAACCGTGCTCAGGTCCTCTGAGACTGCAGCTCTGCCCCGGGAGCCCTACCCCACCTCCATGCGGCCCCGGCTGGGCCTGAGCTCTGCTGCCACCCAGCTTTCCTACCCAGCGCACCCCACTACGGGGGCTTGGATCTCACCTGTCTCTAGAGCAGCCTCTGACCGAGGTCGAGAAATCGCTGGCTTGGTGACCCACCTTCTCACTGTCCCTATGGTGCCCTCGTGGCACCTGCCAGGAACTGAAGTCTAGAGGCCTTGGCACGTGAGCCAGCGAGGGGCAGAGACACTGACCTCTGACTGACTTCTCAGAGCCTCTTCCCCACGGGGGAGTCTGGGCTGCTGTGTCAGTCAGGCAGTGAGTGCTGTCTCCCCGCCCAGCAGCCCACCGGGAGGCGCTGTGAGCACCTGCACTCAGAGCTGAGGAAACTAAGCCCACAGAGCGGCGACGTCGATTGCCCAGGGTCTCACAACTGCAGTGGCAGCGCGGGGCTCAGGCTTCTTCTGGTTTGTTTTCAAGAATTGAGCCCAATGCTGTCTCCGTCCACCTGGCGTTTGTCTACTCCGAGCTGGGGTAGCAGCAGCAGGGGCGCAGGGGCTGGGTGGATGAAGCAGCGCCCATGTGCCTTCCCATGCAGAGAGATGACACCCCCAAAGTGTGGGAACAAATGGGGACCGTCATGCTTGTATCAAACAGAACGATGTCTTCGCCCTTAGTGGGGCGCCCCTCTCATTTTGCCAGAGAAGCACCGAAGCTCTGCCCGCCTGGGGGCGGGGGTGAGATGACACCGAGAGACCCTTCCTGTCTCCCGCCAGGGACTTCGTGGAGCACCCGGCAGCTGCAGCTCTTTGGAAGCTTGAATGAGCCATTCGCCTCGCCCTCTGCCCAGAAGAGACTGCCCCTACCGTTCCAGGCTCAGGGAACTCGCTGTCCAGAGGCTTTCTCCCCTCTGGCCCCGGCCCCCATAACTGAGTCAGTAGCCACCTGGTTTCCTTAGGACCGGACACTGGGACAACATTCAGAATCATTATTAAAAGAGCTCATAAAAATTATAACAAATAATTGAACCAGACCCGCCCCCCCCCCCATCTTACTATAATTGTTGGCCTGATCCGACCAGGGCTTGGTCAAGCAGAGCCCAGATGGGGTCAGGGCCTGAGAGCAGCTCAGTCTCTCTCCTGCCCGCCCCTCCAGGCTTGGTCCCCCTCCCCCATCCTGGCTGGGCACTGGGCGCCCTCTCTTCTGAGTCCAGTGGGCTGCACAATAACAGGCCTGGAATTCACTTTGCAAGTTCCCTTTACAGGATTGTTGGGGGTGGGCAGGGAGACCCAACGAAGTCACTAGAATGCTTGTTTCCCGTTTCCCTTCAAATCTGTGTTCAGTGGAATTCAAAACCGCTCCTCGCCACAAGTTTAAGGGTCTCAAGCCCGGGGAGTGAACAGCCCCAGGTGTGACTGGGCTTTTGGCTACAGGTGGGGGGGGGGCACAGTTGCCGCTGGCGATCAACGATCGCCGAGCCTGTTCTTGGGCTGCGTCGATGGCCCAGCCCTGGGAGCAGGCCAGGGCTCCGGCCAGCCAGGAGCACGGAGGGAATGAATGTGAAAAGGCTCCCGGCGGGATATTGTTATTTCTGCCAGTTCCCGGCGCGCTCAGCCTGGAGGTGGGGAGGGGGCTTCCACTTCAGACGCGGCCACGGTTATGTCTGGGTTTTTCAGTTACACAAAGTGCGCGCAGTCTGTCTTTCCATTCCAGGGCCCCAGTGCTGAAGTCCCTCGTGCAAGCCGCCCCGGCCCCCACCCCGATGTCCGCCCCTCTCCCCGAGGGGCAGGAGGACGACTGTGTCCAGACGGTGGCGCTCCGGGACAGGCAACCCCCTGTCCCCCTCTGTGGCAGGAAGGTGGTCTGGGGCAAGTTTCAAGGTGTTTGCTGAAATATTCTGGGACGACCCTCAACAAGAGCCCTGACTTTCAGCAGAGCGGCAGAAATGCACTCCCGGACCAAGGCTATTGAGGAAGCAAGCATCACAATCTCCCCCCTTCAGTTTAGCCAGAATCATCCCGATTTCCCGCGGTCGGCGCGATCTGAGAACCTGGGTCACGCTGGGGAGGGAGATTCGCGCGGCACCGGGGCGCCGACCTGGACGAGGTCGGCCTGAGGCCCCCAGCAGGGGACGGCTATGGAGAGGGGCCGAGATAAGCTATGCCCTAGGCGGGGGTCTCCGATCTGCCCGCGGCTTCTGGGCAGCGCTGCGGGCACCTCCGCGCGCGTCCCGCCGCCGCGGCACAGCTCCCCGAGGCTGGCCGCCGTGCGGAGCACCTCGAGAGGGGAGAAGAGCTGGAGCCGCTCGCTCGCCCGGGTCTCTCCGAGGAGCGGTGGTCCAAGAGAAGGACGTTCCTGCCCGTTTTACTATCTCCCCAAGCAACCTCTGCGCTCTGGCAGCGCGGGTACCCGGCAGCAGAGAAGGGGGTGCCCTCCCTTTCTCGCTCGCCCCAAAGTTGGGAACGAGAGGCCGCCAGCGACCTCGCCTCGCTCCCACAGCGCTGGCTCTCTCCCTGCTCTCAGAGCTGGGCGCAGAGACTTCCCAGGCGAGCGCCAAGCCCAGGACCTGGCTGAGCGGCTTCTGGCCACCGGCGCGAAGGGAACGAAGAAGCGCCTGGCAGCCGCAAGAGCACGGATCGTTCCCTAGAAACTGGGTACTCAGATTTGGGGTTGGAGGCCCCCAGCAGCTGTGCCCTGCTTCCCGCGGGGTGCAGAAGGCTCGGAACAGGCAAGAGTCCCCCAAGCGGGATGAACCTCTCAAGGGGACTGTAGGGACCCAGATATAGGCTATGAGAGGGCCAGCGGCTGCCCCACACATTCTGCTGGGGGCTTCACATTGGCTTGGGAGGGCACTGGACCCCAAAAGGGACTTCATGCCCCCGCTCTGCATTCTACATTGCGTTGTTGCTCAGTTCTTGTGTAAATGGAGGGAGGGAAAAGAACACGCTAGAAACTGCTGCGCAATGGCTGGAGGGAGGGGGGCTGGGCACAGAGCTTGTCACGAAGCAAGGTACCTGGGGGACTGTGGGAGGCGGGAGGCTAGAGAGAGGAAGCACATACAAGGTAGTCGGAAGCAAGACAACACCTCGAAGTGGATTTGTCCAAAAAGAGTTGGTCACCAAGGCGGGGGTGGTCAGGGAGCTCTGATTGGTCGGGGGGAGGGATTTGGGGTGGGGCTGGCCTCCTCTTGAGGCTTTAAAAGCTCATCGGAGAGGGGCCGGATGCTGTCATTCGCTCTCTGGTTCTCAGAGTGGGAGGCACGCTTTTCCGAAGCTCCTGGTGACCGAGCAGGTGTTTGCCCTCTGGACCCTGCGGGGAGATCTAACAGTCTCCAGCAGCAACATGGGTCCAACCCTGGCAGTTCCCACCCCGCACGGGTGTATTGGCTGTAAACTGCCTCAGCCAGACTACCCACCGGCTCTAATCACCTTTATGTTCTGCGCGATGGTTATCACCATCGTCGTGGACCTGATCGGCAACTCCATGGTCATTTTGGCTGTGACGAAGAACAAGAAACTCCGAAATTCTGGTAAGCCACCCTTCTTTTTCCCTACCCAGCATGCAGCCTTTTGCACACCTTAGCGTGTTAGTTTGCACGCCCCAAATAGGGAACCCGTGAACAGTGCCCTCCCCTTGCTAGTCCCGGTCCCCAAATACCCCGCGGACCTGGGGGAGGGGGGTGATGTTCGGTCCGGGCCCCATAAACTCAGCGCTTTTCAAGGCCGAGAGGACTCAGGAATCAGCTCGGGCGTCCAGGTGCAAAGCCCGGGTTCCTCGGGGCGCGGCACGCCGCCGAGCCCTGCCCGGCCCGGGAGCTGGTGCAGCGGGATCGGGCGCCTGGCGGAGTCCCGCAGCCGCGCGGGGACGGCACCGCGAGCCGGATGCGCCGAGGAGGACGCGCAGAGGCGGCGCGGGCGGAATGGCGACCCGCTCGGGAAAGTTAAGTTCGTGGCGGCTGCGGCGGCGCTTAGCCCAGCGGAGCTCGGCGGCCGCACCCCCGCCGCCCGACCTCCGGCTCGCCGCGGCCCTGGGGCTCCAGCGCGGCTCCCGGGCAGCTCCCGGGCGGCGGGGCGCAGACCCCCGCGCTCCAGTGCCGAGCCGGGCGGTCTGAGCCCGCCGGAGCCGAGCTCCGTCCGCCCGTCCCGGGGCGCGCGGCGGGCAGAGAGCAGCAGGCGGCGGCAGCGGCGGCGGCAGCGACGGCGCCAGCCGAGGAGACCCCGAAGCCCGTAAGCGGGGTGCTGGGGGTGCCGGCCCCGCGGCAGACAGGTTCGGGCGCCGGGCGTCGCGGGGGCTGGCAGCCGGCAGAAGCGGGTGAGCAGCGCCAGCGGGCGGCGGGGGCGCGGGGAGGCTGCCGGGCGCGGGCATCAGAGCGGCCGGGGCGGCGAGCGAGACGCCCCTCTCCACGCGGTCGTGACGGGGGGGGGGCGTGGGAGGATGGGGCGAGCGACCCGGCCGGGCACCTCAGGCTTGTGGGGCGGGCGGGAGGGGGCCCCCAACTCCTCGCGCAGGCTGGGGTGTGGGGAAAGCCGCGCTCGGCGCCTCCGCCGCCAGGTTCCCGGCGGGCTGTGGGCGAGCGGACAGGTTGGGGTCCCGCGGGCGCGGGGGAGAGGTCCAGGCTCGCGGCGACTGCTGTGCTCGGACGCAGAATCAGGAGCACCGCGCCGGTTCCCGAAGGCACCGCCGGGGACGCCGCGGTCAGAAGTCCCCCTGGACCCCGCGGGCGGCGGTCGCCGCTCCGCGCCCCGGACGCGCGGGGCTCGCCGCTGCCGCCACGGAGCCGCCCGCAGCGCAGCGCCCGCGCAGCCTTCCCCGTCGCCGTCGCCTTTTCTCCGTCTCCTCTTTCCCTCCCGTCCTTCTATGAGCCAAATAAAGGTTTTCGTGGTTGTTGTAGGGTTTGTGAGAACGAGCCCCCTCTCCGCGTTCTCTTCGCGCAACTCATTACTTTGAGGAAAACCCTGGAAAGAGCCTCTCGCGTGGAAGGCGCCGAGGCCACGCCTCGGCAGCGCAGGGGGAAGGGGGCCGAGGCGCCTCCCTTTGCCCGTGCAAGGGGCTGGTTTTCCCCGGGCCCACGCGAAGCGCGCTGCTTCGCCGAGCGGGTGCTGACTGGCAGCGAGGTGTTTGCGAGGGGCTCCGCTCCCGCGCGCTGCTCTTCTTCCTTTTCGTAAGGTTTTACGAAAAAGGCTCTTTAGGCTGCCCTGCAGACCTGGGGTGGGGGCAGCCCCGCTTGCCTTCCCCTTGCGTGCCGGGGCCCAGCGCCCCAGCGGGCCTGGGGGTGCGCGTGCCGCCTGCGGCTTGGCGCGAGGACCCGCCCGCAGCGCGCGCTTCTCCTCATCTCTGCAGGGATTTTCCTGAGTGTTCCTCTCCCTGCTCGCCATTTTTGTGGTCTCAGACTAAAATTTACAGGGCTTCCCCTTGCCCCTCAGTGTTTGCTACCTGGGAAATGGTGAGTATTTGACCCTTCGGGATGGACTGCTTAAAAAGACGGCGCCGCCAGCGCCTTTTCGGAGTCCTGCGTAGATGCGTCTGCGTTATAAATGCCATCCTAGGCTCGAGGAGGCAGAGGGCTCCTCTGTTTGGGGGGCAGGGGGACAGGAGTGTTAAGGCTCCCTGACATTCCGTCCATCTCCCCCCTTCTCTGCTCCTCCCCCACTTCCCAAGGCTCAGGTAGGTTCCCTCCCAGCTCCCCCACCCCAGCAGAAACGGTTTGCCATTGCTTTTCTCCGAATAAAGGGGCGGGGGCTGACAGGTGTGGGCGGAAAGGACTTCAGAAGCAGGCTGGACCGTGTTGGAAAGGAAAAGGGTCCCCCAACCCCCATCTGCATCAGAATCGCCTGGGATGACTTGCAAATATCAATAAAAAACAACTACATTTCTTGACTAGAATTCCAGGTTTCTGAAGTGCCCCCATTCCACCTGAGCTTTTTCTCACCTGAGAACGTGTTCTCTGCCGTGCCTGACCCTTTCGTCTTCCCTCCCCTGATGTTTTCCAGGCAACATCTTTGTGGTCAGCCTCTCCGCAGCCGACATGCTGGTGGCCGTGTACCCCTACCCCCTGATGCTGCGGGCCATGGCGGTTGGGGGCTGGGATCTGAGCCAGCTGCAGTGCCAAATGGTGGGGTTCATCACAGGGCTGAGCGTGGTCGGCTCCATCTTCAACATCGTGGCCATCGCCATCAACCGCTACTGCTACATCTGCCACAGCCTCCAGTACGAGCGGATCTTCAGCGTGCGCAACACCTGCATTTACCTGGTCATCACCTGGGTCATGACCGTGCTGGCCGTGGTGCCCAACCTGTACATTGGCACCATCGAGTACGATCCCCGCACCTACACCTGCACCTTCAACTACCTGAACAGCCCCGTCTTTGCCGTGACCATCGTCTGCATCCACTTCGCCCTCCCCCTGTTCATAGTGGGTTTCTGCTACGTGAGGATCTGGACCCGCGTGCTGGCCGCCCGCGCCCCAGCCGGGCAGAACCCCGACAACCAGCTGGCCGAGGTGCGCAACTTTCTAACCATGTTTGTGATCTTCCTCCTCTTTGCAGTGTGCTGGTGCCCTATCAACGTACTCACTGTCTTGGTGGCTGTCAGCCCGAAGGAGATGGCAGGCAAGATCCCCAGCTGGCTCTACCTGGCGGCCTACTTCATAGCCTGCTTCAACAGCTGCCTCAATGCTGTCATCTACGGGGTCCTCAATGAGAACTTCCGCAGAGAATACTGGGTCATCTTCCACGCCATGCGGCACCCCATCCTGTTCCTCTCGGGCCTCATCACTGATGTGCGTGAGACCCGGGAGGCGCGCACCTTGGCCCGCGCCCGCGCCCGCGCCCGCGCCCAAGCCCGAGAGCACGTCCATGAAGAAGACCGTGCCCAGGCCTGTCTCGCCGTGGAGGAAATGCCCATGAGTGTCCGGAATGTTCCATTACCCGGTGATTGTGCCGCTGGCCAACCTGAGCATGCCACTGGCCACCCCAGGGCAGCCTCTGGCCATGCCAGGTCTGCCTCTGCCCACCCCAAGTCTGTCTTTAGCCACTCCAGGCCTTCCTCTGGCCACCCCAAGTCTGCCACCGTCTACCCAAAGCCTGCCTCCGTCCACTTCAGGCCTGCCTCCGTCCACTTCAAGGCTGGCTCTGTCCACTTCAAGCCCGCCTCCAGCCCGTCCAAGTCCATCACTGGCCAGCCCCTTCCTACTGGCAGCCACCCCAAGACTGTCAGCCCTGCCACCAGCCACCTGAAGCCCACCGCCGGTCATGCCAAGCCTGCCGCCAGCCGCCCTGCGCCTGCCCTTGCCGCCTCCCCAGAACTCTCTACCTCCAGCCTCCTTGACACCACTGCCTACCCCGAGCCTGCCTCCAGCCCTGCTACTGGCTCCTCCGAGTCTGCCTCCAGCCTCTGGGAGCTTCCTGCGGCTGCCGCCGCCGCCGCCGCTGACGAAGATGACCTCCTGGGCCCCGCCGTGCTCACCGCCGCCGCCAGCGCCGGCCGCGAGATGGTCGTCGTCGACGTTGACACTGATTCTGATGAAATGGCCGTGTGAAAAACATGCCATCCGAAGTGGCCAACCTCCCTGCAAGTACACACAGACGGACACATGCAGACGCTGCCCCGCAGCGCCCTGTAAGCTACGCCCATCCGCCAGGCCTCCCCCCTCCTCCCTAAGGCGCTCCCCGAAGTGTGTGTGTGTGTGTGTGCTCGCTGTTCTAGAGACCAAATTCCCCTGACACCTGTTGTTCTGAGCCCCCTCCCCCGTGGGTGACCTTCAGCCCACAGGGAGCCTCGACATTGGGTTCCCGTCCTCCCTTTCCTCCTCCTCCCCCCCTGCTTTCTTCTCCCACCCCGCAGGGGCGGGGAGGAGCGCATGCTGTGGTGAAGGCTTCCGTCAAGTGACTGTGACTGCCAGCTTTACGTTGTCCAGTACGTGAGTGTATTGTATTTTTAACGGCAGTTGGAAAGGCAGTTGTGATAAAGCGTGGATACTTGAAACACTTTGCTCGATCCCAGCCACAAAATAGGACCCGTATCTGAAGAATACAACCTGGTAAGCTCGTAGGAAGATTGACTTTTTATGCCTCTGACATCACATGGCAAAAAGAAAGATACGGACCAGGCGACTAATTTCTATTTTCTGAAAATTCCCACACTGGTGCTGATTTTTATAGTTAAACAGGAGTGCAAACAATGAGGTGTTTTTACCTTCCTTGTAGTCACTTCCCTTCGTCACCATTGCCCAGGACTTTTTTCCCCCATTTAGTTACAGAGAAGCAAATCCATTCACAAAGCGGTTCCTTCTAAAATCCAATCCCAATGCCGTAATTCATAAATACTCTTTACCTCAGAGATTTTTTTTTAAACAGCCAGATGTTTCTACACACTCAGTTTTTACATTTTTTCCTCTTTCATTACAAAGGGAATTGAAGGTAATAACTGGTAGCAGAAGTGAGAGGCGCAGCTATTTCCTGCTGCCCCTGAGGGGGGTTCTGCGACCCCTCCATTAAGTTGCACACGCTTGGTATCAGCACAATCGACAGCCCAGGAAATGATTTTTCTCTAGAACTGAAGAAAACATTTAATAAAAATTGCAATTATCGATTCAAATTAACACTTTGAACAAGGTTTTACTGTGCAGCCGTAAGGATGAGTGGGACTGTATTATACTGCCTTAACTTCACTCTGTATTTGTGGTAGCAACCAAATAAATAAAAGTGTTCTTGTGGCTCTGGTGTGTTGTTGATAAACGCGCTTCCTCTCCCACACTTACTTGTGAGGCACGTTGGGGGGTGGGTGGAAAAGCATTGACCTTAGTGGGGGGCTCAGAGGACACGGGTGCCAGTTCCACCAGTGCTCTCCTCAGTTTCTTTCCTCAGCAAACTGTCCAGAGTGGGGTGGGTGAGGGGAGGTTCCCCAAACAGCGTGTTCTCATCACAACTGAAGTGACAATGAATGACCAACCTGCTGCTCTTGGATTTCTGGATGTGACCTGCCTGCGCTTCTGGAAAAGGGGTCTTTTTTACTCCCAGGGGAGGAGTGAAGCCACACCCTAATGATGTCTTAGCCCAGAGGTTGTGGGCACAGAGTCCCAGAGCCCGTGTGCCAGTACCAGGGGCTGTGGCACCCCCACAGCAGTGGGGGGCAAGGGGCCAGGCGCCTTCCTCTCCAGCTAGAAGGTGGGGTGGTGTGACCTCAGCCACTGCCCCAGGCTCCTCTGTTGAAGTATGTTACGGGTTCAAGGTACGGCAGAGTCAGTCCGATGTAATTACAAAAAGCGGTGGTTTATTGCTAGCTCGAGCTAGGGTCCCAATTAGCCCGAAGTACCGACCCAGCGATCTAGCAGGCTAAAATGGAGACCCCTAGCACAGTGTTGGTGCAGCTTATAAAGGCAATTACAGATACAAAGAAATTTAGCAACTATACAGAATTTGGTAATACATCAAAAAGGGGGGTGGTCTCAAAGTAGATGGTCAGGGCTGTTATGTTTTGGTGTCCCTGAAGCCTTTTGCCCCTGCTGGGGGAGTCTATAGACTTTGAAGTTTTTCTGCCTCCTGGGGGAAGTTTATCTTAGGTTGCAGTCCTTGAAGTTCTACGGCTTCAGGGTGCCAGACTGTGGCACCTTGCTTTATCAGTGGCCATTGACATTCTTACTTTTACATACTTCTACATTTCCCCCTTCCCCAGGAACATAAAAAGAAACCAAATCTTAGGTTTCACCTCAGGGCAGAAACATAGTCTCAAAGGACTCTTTGATGAGAAGGAAATGCCCCCCAAAAACTGCTCCCTAAAAATACATGTGGATTCAAATTAATTTATGGTAAGTAGGATGTCAGCTTTGCAGGGAAATACACTCACTGAGGTGCGCGCAGTGGCAGACACAGCTCTGTGGGCCGCGCGCTGCCCAGCCTTGGCCAGAGGGGACGCACAAATGGAGGTCCCGACTTCATGTGCCTAGATTCAGGGCCCACACCCCCCAGGATGGCGCTGGACCGCAGGCTGGTTCCCTGTGCAACATTTCTGCCAAGGATGCTTGCTCATGTGCTCACAAGAGAGTCTGCCATCACCCCGCCCGGCGCCCCATGCCCTTCCTCTCTGCCCTCACCCCTGGGGACTTTGCTCTTGGTGTTGTGCCCTATGCGCCACTGTTGCTCTTCGGGGGCCTAGGTGGGGGCCAAGTTCCCAGAGGAGGTGGGAGAGCTGAGAGCTACCTGCTCTCCTCACACCCCGGCTGCATGCGCTGCTCCCAGAGGCCTGACGCAGCTCCGCTGATGCCCAGACGCCCAGCAAATTCCATCGCAGCGCCCACTGCAAGCGCCCTGCCCATCGGCCGGTGGCTTGCATCTCTCCTGCCCCCCTTTTACCCCTCTAGGCCCCCAGGGACCAGCCCAGAAACACTTTTCTCTGCCCCTCTCCCCCCAGCCTGCCCCTGCCCAGCCCGCAAACATCTCTGATTTACAGGTCCACGGTGGGTGACCAGGACAGGCCCCACGGCTGCATTCAGGTGGGAGGGGCGTCGCAGCTCTCCTCAGCAAAAGGCCCGGCTTCGGCTTTGCTATCAGTGAGATTCAAAAGGGCCAGGGGAGCCAGAGTCTCTGCTGCCAAGGGGCGGAACAACGCAGGCAGCTCTGAAGGTCAGTGCCCCCATTGTTGCTTCTTTTGTTTTCTTTTCAAGGGGAAGCACAGCCCCTCTGCGCCGCCCCAAAGGGACAGCCTGTGGGGTGTCGCGGCTCTGCACATCCAGGAAACCACCCGGCCTCCCCACAGCCGGAGGACCTGCTTCCCGGGCCTGTTTCCACACATTGGTTCTGCCTGTTCTACAACTCCATAAAAATGAAACAGTGTGGATTCTTTTGGCCATAAAATTGGCTATTTTAACATATTTTAGGTGTATACTTGAAAGACATCAAGGGCATTTTACAGAGTTAGGCGGCCATCACCACCCTCTTCCCCAGAACTCCTCCTCTTCCCACAGAAACTGTAGCCATTAAGTAATCGTGCCCTATTCCCCCTCCCCGTGCCCCGTCCTCTTTTCCACTTCCTGTCCCTTTCCATTTGCTTCAGCCAGCAATCTCGTAGAAGTGGAACCTTCCAACATTTCTCACTGTACATCTCACTTCAGTCACCCAGCAGTGTTCTAAGGTTCATCCCCGTATTGCTTGTGGCAGTGCTGTGTTCTTTTTATGGCTAAGTAATATTCCACGGTGTGGAAAGCTGGCGTGTGTCAGCCCATTCTTCCACCGATGGACCTTTGGGCGCTTCCATTTTTTATCTGCTGTGAATATTGCTGCCGTGAACATTGCTTTACAAGCAGCATTTGTTTGAGACCCTGCTTTCATGATTTGGGTATCTACCCAAGAGCAGAGTTAGAGACATTTGTTAATCTGGCTTCTTCCGCTCAATGCTATGTCTTTGAGATTTAGTCATGCTTTTGTGTGTATCAGTAAGTTTTTTTCACTTGTATGTAGTACTCTGCAGTATGAATAAGCCATAACTTATTTATTAATCCTCCTGCTGAATATTTCAGTGGCTACTATGAAAAATGCTTCTATCACATGTCATTTGATTTACTTTTATATTGAGATGTAATTTTACCTAGAGTGAGGTCCACAAATCTTCAGTGTAGTGGTGAATGAAGGTTTACATATGTATACACCTGTATAACCACAATGCATATCAAGATAGAAAACATTTCCAGAAGGTGGAAAGTTCGAGTATGCTGGATGAATGTTGCCGGTTCTTGAACTTCCTCTAGGTGTGTACGCACAGAGTGTGTTCTGTTCTATCTGGCTTCTTTTGTTCATCATTTCGTCTGTGAGTTCGAACAATATTGCTTGGGGTAGAAATTGTCTTTTCTGTCTTTTATTGCTGAGCAGAATTCCACTGTATTGAATGTAACAATTTTTTACCCGTTCGACTATAGATCAACATTTGGACTGTTTTCCAATTTGGGACTATTGTGAAGAAAGTTATTAGGAACATTCTTGAATTCCTGCCTTTTGGGACATATGCAATAATTGCTCCTGGAAATACACCGGGGGTTGGAATTGCTGAGTCACTAATACCCATGTATTAAGTTGTAGGAGACACTGCCAAATGTTTTTTCCAAAGTGGTTGTGTTGGGGGAGAAAGGACATCCAGAACAAACTCCACAGATAGGTTTTTACAGACCCCACCCCCACCCCAGACCAAAGAGAGCAAGACACCAAGGACTACAAATCCCATAATGCCATCATCACCGAAGGGACAATTGCTGGGAATTGAGGGTGGAGTTAAGCAGCCAGGCTTGGTCTATAACCAGACATGTGGGCCTGGGGGCCTCTTGGCTGTTGGCGGGGTTTGAGTGCGCCATCGGGATTCCAGCTCGGCGGAACTGGTAGGACGCATTCACCAGTTTATTCTCTTTCTTTTTTTCCCCTGGAGTTGTTCCTTTTTTATTTTCCCTCCTTTTGTAAATAAACCCTTTATTAATTTTATTGTATGTGCCTGCAGTTGAGTCTTATAAGTCCCTTTCAAGCGCATGGGTGACACCCACAGTCAGGCCCATTTTATATCTGGGCTGCCCTGTGACAGTTGGACTAATTGATATTCCCACCAGCAATGTGAGTTCCAGGTGCTCTGCATTTGTGCCAGTGAGCACTGTTTTCATTTAAAGTTTTCCTTTTGATTGTAGCTGTTTTAGTGGGTGTCTAGTGTGATTTTGTTGTGCGTTCCATTTGGATATTATCCTTAGCAAAGTTCTGAAATATTTTGAGGTTTCTGTCTTTTTCTTCTTGGGGCTAGAAATGTTTAATATAGTCTAGATATGAGTAGATATTTAATATATATGTAAATATACACTATATATAAATAAGCATGCACTATATATATCTCACAACTATCTTCTCTCATTCTGTGGTTTTCTTTCTCTCTCTTAATTATATCTTTTGATGAGCAAAAGTCCTTAATATTACAAGGCCAATTCACCAGGTTTTTTATAAGTATACTTTGTGTTTAAGAAATTTCTGATTAACATAATGAATACATTCTCCTAGTTTTTTTTTAAAGAAAACTTATTATTTGGCCTTTAACATTTAAGTCTAAACTTCATCTTGAGGGTTTTTTTTTTTTTTGAGTTTGGTGTGAAGAGGAGACAAGGCTCATTTTATTTATATAGTCAAGGTTGATATTTTCATTTTATGACTACTTATCGAAAACACTTATCCTTTGCCCCACCAAATTGCAGTGGAGACTTCATTGTAAATTAATTAAAAATATAAAGGTAAAAATTATTTATCTCTTTCTGGAATGTCATCTGTTCCATTTGTCTAGCATTGCATCAATGCCACAGTGTTTTTAAAATTTTAAACTATAATTTATATACAATGATATGCACACATATTTATTATACAGCTAAATGGCTTTTAATTATGTACATTTTATAACCATTTATATGCATATTTTTTCTTTTTATATCCTCATCTTTCAGACGAAGCTATAGAACATTTCTAGCTCCCCAAAAGGCTCTTTCATGCACCAAAGCAGTCGTTACCTTCTCTAAAGCTCTCCACTCTCCTAACCTCTATTATCACAGATCAGTTTTGCCTGCTTTGGAATTTCATTAAAATGAATCGCATTATCTGCATGCTTTTGAGTGTGGCTCATTTTGATAAGCACTGTGCTTTTGAAAGGCATCTGTGCTGCTGGATGTATCAACACTTTTGAAAAAACTTTTCAGAGAAAAATTAAATGACATGGAGTGTCTTCAATCCATATTAAATTAAAAACACAGTTGTAAAAGGTATGTAATTTCGATAAACCAAAATGAGTACAGAAAGAGCACATGTTTTGACACTTTCTATACTATGTGTATTTTATGGAGATAGTCATATACTATGGATTTCATCAGGGAAAAATGTTCAGTATACGCACAAAGGTGAGCCACCATCACCATAATCTACTTCTTGAGCATCTTTAGCACCCCCAAGGAAACCCTGTGCCCATTATATTCATTCCTCACCACCTCCACAAAGCCGCCTGTCCTGGATATTTCACATAGGTGGGAGATACACCCCGTCACCTCCTGAGCCGGTGTCTTTCCCCAGCGTGTGTTAAGGCGCAGACGGGTCTTTCTACCCCGCAGCACTACACGTGGCTGCAGCCTGAACACACGCTGGGGAGAGACGCTGGCTCTCAGTGGCTTTTCAGGCTTTTAATGATCTTTTGTAGAGAGGCCACCAGGTACAGGGCAGGCAGGGGGGCTGGGGGCCGGAGGCTGGCAGGCCTCCCAGCCCCTGGCGAATCTTCACTCTGCCTGGGCTCTCTCGTGGCCTCTCTGCTGTACCACTTCAGTGGCCGAACAGTCCTCTGCCCCATGCTCTGTTTGCTGCTGCTGCTGCTTGTAAGCCCAGTCTCTGGCCCAGGGGCGCCCACTCACGCAGGCCCACGCCCCACTCCAGGTGCCGCCATCAGGGGTGCGCATAGGCCTGCAGAGGTCTATCATGGAGGGGAGGGCAGAAAACCTGATGACTCTTTCGTTTACCCTACAAGCGTGTATCAAAATTTCACTCATCTTTAGAACCAAATAACATTCTTTGTATGTCTGTCCCACCTGTGTGTCCACTCACCTGCCAATGAAGGTTTGGATTGTTTTCACCTTTTGACTATTGTGAGTAACACTGTTGTGAACAGTGGTGTGCAAAATATGTGTCTGTGGTTGTGGGAAACTAGATAGAAGAACAAAATGAATCTAAAACAAAGGAAGAAAACAGTAAGGATTAGAGCAGGCTCCAATGCCACTGAGATATTCACAATAGCTGTCTAGGATGATCAGTGCTTCCTAATCCATAACATTTTAGAATTGGCTTCTCTAATGCTCCATAGATGCATGCCATGATCTGCATTGGTATTGCGGGAATGTAGCCATCAAATTGGGAAGAATTCATACCTTTGAAATTTTGAGTTCTCTGATATGTGAACGCAGAAGGTATGTCTATTTAGCTAAGTCTTCTTTAATTTCTCCCAACAGGGTTTCATAGTTTTCAGTGTCAAGTTCTTCTTCTCTAAATATCAAGCAGTTTTTCTCTGGCTTGTCTCATGTTTAGCTTTGAGCGGTGTGATTATGATTTGTCAGAACATGATTTTTGGAGGGTCTATCTTGTTTAACTTTTCCTGAGCTTCTCGACTACGTAGGTGTCTATGTTTGGTCCAATTTGTAGTTTTAGGGGGTGTCTGCCACACTCTTCCTCCCCTCCTCTTGGGACTTGAACAACATGGACGGACGCTACGACTTTCCGTCTTGTCCCACAGGCCTCTGAAGCTCTGTTCCCTTTTCAAAATGGTTTTATCCTGTCATTCACACTGACTGGTTCCTACTGATCTCCCTTCAAGTTTCCTAGCTCCCCTCTGTTATCTTCATTCTTCATCGCACTCATCCTGTGAGGCTTCTTTAAATGTTTTTTTGGTTATTGTGCTTTTAAGCTTCTAATTCTTTTTCTAAGTCTCTATTTCCACTCATTTCGCAATGTTTGCCCTTCTTGGTATTGGCATCTGCTGTCTTTTCCCATGAGAGTTGAGATTTTTCCTGGTTCTTTATAGTCCAAGTATTTTTTTTGAATAGGGGAGCAGTGGGGTGACAGGAGAGGTCTGCTGCACCATGTGTGGGTCAGCTCTCTGGCCAGGGAGGCCGTGTATTCCGAGTACTTTCTTATTGTGCATTTTGAATATGTCATTGTTTTAATCTTGTTTGTGTCGGTATTAACACATAACATCTTTGTATCCTTTTTGCTTAAAATATTTGGTTATGTTTTTCATATATCAAAATTAAGAGAGAAATTAATTGTATATTTACTTCCATCATATTCCATTTCCAGGGATCATTTTTGCTTCATAGATGATAAGTCACAATTTCTTCATGTCCTCATTTCCAGCGAATGAGAGCTGTTTGTCTTCCCCCTTTTTTCTCTTGGACTTATAGGGCGAGTCGCTGTCACCTACATGCTGGGGAGTGGGCGGGGCTTCCAATAGGAGTTATCTGAGCTCTGGCTCATTCTTCCTTGCGTGTGCCCCTCCTGTGCGTTTCACTGAGAGTCACGTGAGTCTCTGCTTCCTCAGCCCTAAAAGACTGGGATGATCATATTGAAGGAGTGAGGTGGTCAGGTAAACCTCGCGGAGACCATGCTACAAACAGCGTACGTGATTAAGGGTAAGTATTTAAAAGCCCTGAAAAAGCCTGTAAGAGAATCCAGAATCCGCATGAGACTGCACTCTACGACTTGCAGCCGTGACCCTTGCAGCTGTGATGTTGTTGCTTTCTGGCGTGAGTGCTCTCACTTGCACGGCCATGGCGACTGCAAATAATGCCTGCAGATTACAGCCTGGCCAGCTTGGTGTGTCAGGGGTCAGAGTTCAGTGATGCCAAACAACTTGAAATATAAAAAGGGAAATTTTGGAAGCATGAGTGAAACTTTAAAATTGCAAATCTGTTATCAAGAAAACGATAAAAGGAACATGCCCTGATTTGCAGATATCAACTGGACCCGAACCTCTAAATAACAGAAAAAACAACAACAACAACAACAACAAAAACCAAAAAAACAGCCACACTGGAGAAATCTATTCTTAAAAGAGAGAAGGGCGTCAGGAGTTGGCATCACAGCTTTTGCGCAGGTGGGCCTTGGAGCTTCGGGGCAAGCTGTCATTCTCTCAAGGGTCCCCAGACACAATAGGGTCTTGGAGACAGTGGAGAGGAGGACAAGGGGAAGTTTGGGGGAGACGAGGATATAGATTAAAGGGTGGGAGGATGTTCTCACTTTTCCCCTCATCCTCCTCAGACAGGCCTAGTTTGAGGCAGTGACATCTCAATGCCAAAGAGAAGAGCGTCCCTCAGACGCAGAGCATTGTGGTCACTGGCCCGTGACTGGCTGACGTTTTATGGCACAGGTATCATTAAAGTATGTTAAAGAGGGGTACTCATGTTTAGACAGATTTGTCTTTTAATGAATGGACAAGATCTTATTGACCTGGGAAACCAACGGACATTCCATGGAAAAGGCACAGCGTGGGCAGAGGCCAGGTGGTAGTAGGGCACGTGGCAGGTTGGAGCATCCTGGATGGGCAGTTTCAAGGGGGCATAAAGATGCAGAACAGCAGAAAGAGACGCCCCCTCTGTTCATACCTCCCAACCCCCGTCTTCCGGAGCTACTGAGGAGAGGGCGGCCAGGACAGGTATTTTATCACTCATAGGATTCAGCTGTGATATCCAATTCATTCCTTGACTCATCATATATAGCAATTGTAAAAGTCCCGGCCAATAGTTTCGGAAAGCTTTGTGTTGGCATAGACCGGAATGGATCTACTTCTTTTAATTATTATGTTTTTTAGGATTTGCCAACCTTTCCTCAGCTCAAGTAGTTTAAAACTCTGGAGACTTTCCCCTGCCTCTGAATTCTTGCAGCATTTCTTTGACTGGACCTTTTATTTGGCACTTAATATATAAACTTTTTTTTAAAGATTTATTTATTTTATGCATACAGGCAGGGGTACAGGCCAGAGGCGTGGGGCGGCAAGAGGGTTCACCAGAGACAGAGTGGGGAGCAGAACAGGCAGATTGAGGGAAATACATTGCTGAGGGGGGCAGCGGGCGAGGCAGGAGAGGTCTGCCGCGCCATGTGGGAATCTGCCCGGCCGAGTGTGGAACTCGCATCACTGCTGCCGGCAGTTCCACAGCGCAGCGTTTAACCGCTGCGCCACCAGGGAGGCCCAATATATGAACTCGTAACAGTTTAGAATTGGAAACGCTAAAAGTCCTCTAACCGAACTCAGCACTCAGATAGAGATTCCGTCTCTGCTGCCTCGGGCAGCCCCCCCTCCCCAGCCTCTGATGGACACTTGGGGGAGACCTCTGCTGCCCGGGGCTGCTCCGCAGCTGGGCATTTTCTTGGCGCGGAGCACAAAGTGGAGCAGAGGACAGACGCCGGTTGCAAGGCTGACCCTATGCCCTGACCTCTCCGCCCAGCATCAGGGCACCACGCTCGGTGCGGGCATCGTATTCCAGTTTTCTGAGTTTGCTCTGAGTTTTCTCAGAGCAAAATTCAGCTTTTCTATAGGTGTGTTTAAGGGAGATGCTTCAAGCACCACCTCCTTTCCCCACCACATTCTCAACTTTGTTCTTATTTAAGATTGTTTTATACACTTCGGTCTCAGTTTGTCCATTTCTGCAGAAAATCCTCTTGGGATTTTAATGATGAATGTGTTAAAATTATCCAACAATCCCCCTGAACTCATCTTGCTGTGAGAAATGCTCTCACTAGTGGCAGTTTACTCCTTCTCAAAGGATGCTAAATAAAGGTTAACAAGGAAAAAGCAGAAAGCGAGGTTCCCAGAGGTTAATTAACTGGCGCAAGGTTACGCTTAAAGTTGCAGGTGTGACTCAAACCTGGCTCTGCACGACTCTCAGGCCTGTGTACTTTCCTAACATCAGTGCAAGTTGAAAATTCACTGTGGCTCAGCAGTGTACGTGGCTGCTGCAAGGTGGTTCTTATCATGAGCTGCCTTGATTGGTACTTTAGAAAGAGGGAGGCGGGCGCCTTGCCCTGCTTTGTGGTTTCCAAACAGTTCTCAGGTATCACGTCCAGTGCTGGGACACAAGCTCTTGGCTGCTGCTGGTACACAGAGTCAGCACAGCTCTGGCAAACGTGGACGTGCCCCCTTCATTAGGCTAGGGACACGAGAACCCTCCGGGAAATAATAGCCTCAGCGTGCTAGGGCTGTGTTAGGAGGCGTCTAGTGGCAGAACTTTGGAATATCTGGGGTTTGGCTCAAAGAGCTTCGCCAAGGACCTTGCAAAGTTCACAGTCTACTGATCGTTGCAAGTGGCTGTGTATGCCTCATCAAAGGGCTTCCCCACATCCGGGTATTTGTGCACGCTTTAGCGTAGTAGTGACTCAGTAAATGTTTGTTGAATTGAATCCTTTCTATAGAATGGAATCATTAGAAAATTGAGCCTCATTATATTGAAGTTTAACTTGACAATAGAATTACTATGCAATTTTTCAACCCCTGAGACAAAAATCCTTTGTTAAGTGATACAATATTTATGTGAATTAGTACCAACCTTTGGGAGGGCCTTACGCATTCCCCATTAATAATTGCTTCTAAGTGATAGCGCATACTTGGCAGGGGATGGGAGCATTTATGGGTTTTCTCTCCCACTATTCACAGCCTTTTAATGAAAGCTGTGGCTCACTTGAGGCGAGGGAATAAAAGACAAGGGAACACTTGGATTCCTCCTTTTGCTCTTCACATTGCGGCTAGTGAACAAGGCTGACTTAATTCCACAGCTGGATTGATATGCAAATTTCCCCGACTAATTGGCTTCCCCAGCTGTCTCCAGAGGGCGGATGTATTCTTTTATAAAGTGCTGTCTAGGGCTGCATTGAGAACATTAGAACTACTTAATTGAATATCAATGAATCTTTATAAACTAATAATGACAGGAGCCTGGGAAGCGTGATGGAGATGCGGAGCATTGAGAAGAGAGGAGCTCTGATTTGAATTTGTGGGAAGTGAAATTTTCTTCGGGTTTTACAACCCCAGTCCAGGCTGCTTTGATCTGAAGTCCTTGAGCGCCCCACTGGTGCCTTCTTGAAATGTCGTGTGGGGAGTCTTGGCCGTGAGCTAGTGAGTCCGGGATACCCCCTCCCCACATTCCCCAATGCAGCAACCCAGGGATTGCTGTGACTCATTCTCGCTCATGCAAGTCAGCCTTGGGCCTGCAGCAGAGAAACCCAACTCAGCATGCCCAGTCTCTCCCTGCACAGGGCCTTGGGGACACCTGGGGAGGAGCCTTCTTGTCTCTGTCCTGGCAGAGCTGACCTTTGGAGACTGAGTAAACGAAGAACTTTGGCTCTCGGTCCTACCTAGAAGTACACGACACCAAACTGCAAATATAAACAATTGAACGATAAATAAAACCCAGCACAGTTGAAGTCCTGGACTGCCGCTGTCGGACCAGCAGAGCTGGGCTGCTCTTGCTGAATTACAGGGCTATTCCGGGGGTCACTGAGCAGCCCCTAGGGTGCCCATTTCACTTTCCTCCTCTTCTCTGCCTGCCCTCTACTGCTCGCGCTACTAGACATTTAAAGGCGTTGTGATGACACAATAAAACACTGTAGCGTCACTGTAAGAAATAGACATTGATTAATGGCACAAAAAAGGCAAGAAACAGGCCCTAGCACATAAGAATTTATTATGCGTTAAAGGTGTTATTCCTGATTTGGAAATACAATTATTTATTCCATCAATAACACTGGGATAATTGAGTATTTGGTTTAAAAATTTCTTATTAGAGATAGACCTCACAGAATACTAAACAAATACTGTTTGCTTAAAGAGTTTGATGTGTGATCATTTTAAAACACCACATAGAAGGTACCATGTGTAAGTGTGGAAGGCTATCCTTAAGAATTATTGGGTTAAAAAACACAGTTGCAGAATAATATGTCCAATAAGTTCTCTTTTGAGTAAACACCATATAAAATGTCCTCATTAAAAACAACTGATTCCTTTATTGAATGTCTTTTCTCTTACGGAACATTTTGCAATGACACTTTGACATACGCTTATAAAAACAAAAACCACAGAATCTGTGTGTTTTAGAATAAGCATGAAAGATATTTTTAACTTAAAAAAATAAAAGAAAGTAAAAAAAATTGTTAGTCAGAAATAATGAAGGAAGGAAAAAAGGAAGATAAATAATAAAGCAGTTTGGGAAAAATATATAAAATATTTTCAGCATGAAAGCAAAGGAAGAAACCATCAAGATGTTTGATTGACTTGATTATACAAAAGAACTACAAGTCAAGGAAAGTACAAAAATAGAATTAAAAGGCAAATGACAGACTCAGAACAATATTTGCAATACATATTAGGCAAGGATTCTGACTAGTCCAGAAGAAAAAGACCTCACTCAGCAGAAACAGTCAGCAGAAACAGTCAGTTCCCAATGAAGAAACACAAAAGGCTAGTGAATAACCTTATTGGTTAAAAAAAAAAAAAACCTGAAAATTGAAAAAAATGCTGTAATTATTTTTTTATCAAATTGGAGTTTTCTTTAAGTGCTTATACCTAGAAGTACAGGAAAGGTGTGAGAAGACGGCATGGAAGGCAATTGGCAATATGTATCAAGAGCCTTAAGATCTTTCACAGACTTTGGCCCAGGAATTCTACTTTGATTGCCTAGCACAAATCCTGATCTCCTTCAGAGCTGTGTTCAAAGGTTAAGGCATAAAGGTGTCACTCACAATAACCTCAAATAGGGAATAAACAGATGTCCACCATGTGCCATTTAGTTCAATATATTAGTGAAGTATATTATTAGCTACGTAATTATGCTATTGCTAGTGCTACATAAAATTTAAATCATAATAATATTTTATAGGAAATGCTCACACAATAGAAAGTGCAAAAACAACAACAGCCAGGAAACAAAGTAGGAGTCATGGTCATGTCCTGTGGGTGTTCCCCTTTAACAGAAACTCTCCCTCTGGCTTCATCCTCTTCCAGCCACCTGCTGGAGAGATTGGCAAGTTTTCTTGTGTTCACACCCAAAGTTTTCACAAATGCAGTTCACGAGCTTTTCTTTCTGTTGCTCGGAGTGCCTTGGAATCTGCATTCTGTCTCTGGACCCGCTCTCAATGGCATGGAGGGCGCCCCCTTTACTAAGTGTGGAAGAGTCACCCCTGCATCTTCACTATGTAACATAAAAATTAAAGTCCTGTGCCATTTTCCCAACAAGATCACTACGCATTAAAATACTGGTGATATAAACTACCGGTGGGCAGGAAAGGGACTGCCTCCCGCGGCAAGGCGGGGCTCCCAAGCAGGGCTCTTCTCACTGTTCCCCTTTTTACCCCAGGTGATTCTGCCTGCTCTTGTGAGAGCCACCGCCTCCTCTGGCAGGAAACGCTCAGATTTCTGTCCTTAGCCCAAATCTCTCCTTTCAGCCCTAGAATCTGTTGGAGATTTCTACCTACGTGTCCCACAAGCGCCTCCCAACTCGGGTGTCCAAAGCCAATTCATCTTCACCAACAAAACCTGCCTATGTATTTGCTGTTTTCCTTGATTTTTCAGTCACTCTTTCAGTACGATCAATCGTCATGTCTTCTTTTCCTCTCCCTCTCCCTCCTCCCCCCTCCCCCGCTATGCACGTGTGTGCAGATGTAACCTTTTGTTTTGGTTTCCCCAAATGAAGGTAGCTTGGCTATTGTTTCACCTTCCTGTTATCTCTTTAAGATGCCAGATGAGTGTTGCCAGAGGCTTAAGAAGGCCCGTCTTCACTAGTGTAAAGAACAAGGATAATTTTGGAGCACAGAGTTATATATTTGCGATAATATTTTTTGTAGACTGAATTGTGGATTCCTGGAAATGTTAAGTGTTATCTCAAGGACCATATATTTTAGTAGACAGCACCTGTTTGCTTATATACGCATGCGCCTACGTGTGCATGCATGTGTCTATTCTATGCCGCAGTCCGTAAACACCCAGTGCCTTTCCTGCCCACCGGTAGTTTATATGACCAGTATTTTAATGCGTAGTGATCTTGTTGGGAAAATGGCACAGGACTTTAATTTTTATGTTATATAGTGAAGATGAGCATGTTTTCATATATTACCAGATATTTGTATTCTTTTAAAATGTGCAAATGATTTTTTGATATATATTCTTCATCTATTTTTTGATTGAGTTGTTTGTGGAAATGTTTTGCATAGATGATTAGTAACACTTTTTTAAATATATCACAATTATTTTCCCTAGTGGATTGCTTGCCCTTCAGCTTTGTTAATATGCATGTCACCATATAGTTTTAAATCTTTAAGGTAGTCATATTACTACTATGTCATGGTTTCTGGGTTGGAGTCTATTAGTTCAGGCTAAGAAAAATATTATTTTATATTTTCTCTTAAAACTCTGTAGTTTTACATGTTGATATTAGACTCACCTGAATACTTTTTGTATAATGCTTGAACTAAGGCTCTATATTTGTTTGATTCCAAATGGAAGATGGTCCCCTATTTTTGAGTAACCCAGTCTTTCCCCACTAATCTGAAAGATCAATCTTATCCTAGACTGCCTTCATAGACAGATGTGTTCATCTGTTTGTAGTATGGTCGTTCTCTTTCATCGATCTACTTGATTATGTCTGTGCTGTTACACTGAGGTTTATCATAGATCTCGATATCTAGTATATATATACTCCTTTATAGTTCTTCTGAAAACAAACTTATTTATAATTATAGTAAATCTCCCAGAAGAAACTCAGAATCAATTTGTGCGGTTCAAAAAAATCACCATTCATTCTTTTATTGGAACCACAGCTTTGTATTACTGTACAAAAAGTCTGCATCGTGGCGATAGGAAGCCTTCCTCTCCGGGCACCAGGCGAGTCACACCATTTGTTCAGGCTTTTGGATTCCTCTGTGTATATCCTTCTGGGCTTGTGGTTCATCTGACCTCTGCTCTGCTGTTTGGACTGGTGCAGACAGAACCTGTGACAGTGTTTTGTTAATGTGGGATTTGGTGTGTAGAGCAGGGACAGAGAGGGGATGATTGCCTCATGCCACCCGGCACGTTAGACAGTTCTAGGGCTATGGTAGAGAGGGAAATGGGGGTGGGGTGGGCGAAAACAAGAGTATTTTGCGCAGCGGGTAAACCATCTTCGCAAAGCGACAAACAGATGAACTGGGAGGAAGGAGTGTTATGGGGCAAGAGCCGGAAGTCCCTGTGCCTGAGGCCCCTCCTCTCCTCATGGAATTCACTGTTAAGGGGCAGAGCATGGGTGGGTGCTTGTTAACACACAATTATCTGCAGCTCATCTGTATGAAAGCCCAGGAACTCTGGCTGGGAGCGCAAGTCATTTAGAGACTCCGGTCACCAGACCCTCAATTTCTCCGGAGATGAGCTAAGAGCCAGGGGACCTCAGTCCTAGTCGTGCCCTTAACACCGACTCACCAAGGGACCTTGGACCAATCCTGAAATACCTGTGGGCCTCACCACTCCCAAAAGCAAAATTGACAGCACCTGATCCCTATCCTGTTTCCCTACACGGGCACTGGGAGTTTGGAACAAACACCACGTGTAGTTAACGAAAGCTGTGAGGAAGAAGCCAACATGGCCACGGAGACAGGGGCATCAGAAGCTCTGAAGAAATAGCTGCTGACCCAGAGGATGACAGATGCGCTGTTGGAAGTCCCAGAGGAAGGAGCCTGGACAGCACAGCTGCTTCGGAGCCAACCGCAGAAGTCTCCAGAAGAGGTAAGAGCAGGAAAAGCCCAAGAACTGGGGTAGGTCGGGCTGGGGTGGTGGGAGGGAAGTAAAAGTGGAGAATTCTGAAGATGAAATGTGAGAGAAAAAGGATAGGACAGTCATGTGCCAGCTAAGGACAGTTGTCCTCTCTTCTGAGAAACACGTCCTGAGGCGACATAGGCTCTCGCTGTGGGAGGTGACAGAGCCCTGATGTGGAGATGTCCCTCATGGGTGTCAGTCAAGCTGCATGTGAGTGTAGCATACATCTTGTGTCTGTAGGGTTCTGACTACAGGCCTTGGGGGAGGGAAGGGCCCGGGGAAGGGAGAAACAGCTCTGCAGTTCCTCAGACCAGCTGGAGACCCCTGCAGGGGAAGACTGGTTTGCAGGGTGAGCCCCTGCTTGATCAGAGATGGTGGGGGGCTTGCTTATTACTTTGATTGTAAATGACCCACGAGATGGACGAAGAGGGATTCATGTCCTGGGGAGAAAGGCTTGATGGGAGCTTTGGGTGAGCGGAGAAATTGGTTTGTGGTGGAGACGACAGCAGGCGTGCCTGCGGCCTCAGCCCGGGAGCCTGGCCTCTGTAGGAAGGCAGCCCTGCCCTGCTCAGGAGGCTTGCAGACGGCCTCTCGGGGTGGGGCGGCGCGGGGCGGCGAGCAGCCGGCTCCAGGCCCTCACTCAGCCCGCGCGGGACCCAGAGGCTGGACAGCAGCGGGGGCCCTTGGCGCGGTCCGGCTGAGCTGGGCCTAACGGCCACTGCCCTGAGGATGCGGTGGGCTTGTCTCCGTCGCTTTGGAGCTACTTCGCAGTCACAGAGCCGAACTCAGAACGACGCTGTCACTCTTCCACTTTTGCTTCAGAGGTTGTTTTCAGTGCTGGGATTGGGGAGACACTCCCACAGACAGGGGTTCCTTCTAGAAATCATGGAGGAGACAAGGGGCTGTGGTGAATCAGATGTGCCATTGGCAAAAGGATGCGGGACGTCAGCCTGGTCTTAGGCGAAGGGCAGGGCCCAAGGCTGGCATGGGAGAGCGAGGAGAAAGGAAGCGCAAAGTGGCTCAGGCGAACTAGGGGAGGCCGCACTTCAAGTTTCAGCGAGAAATAGGACCCAACGGGGAAAGGCGCTCAGGAGGACAGACAGGTCCAGGAAATGATAATTGGGCCCAAGACAAAGGACCAGAAGGCAGGAGCCTGCCTCCTCCAGAAGGAGCACTTGGCAGAAACACTGAGCAGGAAAGGCGAGGATGAGGGGAGCAGGGCAGCGAGGGGGCTTCAGGGTCCATTAAAGGGAAAGAGCGGAGAGAATGAGCTCAGCAGACCTAGCCTAGATGAACTCAAACGAGGGGAGGTCACCCCCAGCCTGAGATAGGAGAAAGTAAAAGAGCTGGGGGTGGGGAGCGGGAGGCAGGGAGCGCAGAGAGTTCAAAGACAGTTTGGAAGGACTCATTAAAATGACACAAGCACAAATCACAACTTAGCAAGCGCAGGGACATGGACGACAAGTGCACTAAGAATGCAGAAGGACAGAGAGGTGGCCCCCGGGGCCCTGGGCGAAGAGAAAAGGGATGTCACTTCAGCAGAAGGACAAGCTGAGTACAAAGAGGACAGTGTATTGTGGGGGAGGCCGCGGGGGCCGGGCTCTTCACAAGGGGCAGCAGGGAGGGGAGCTCAAAGGGGGGCTGCTTTCTCACGCAGTTTGCATTTTCTGGGACCTGCGGGCAGACAGCAATGGTGGAGGTGAATTAGGGAGAGAGAAAGCAGCATCGTGGGTGTAAAAAGCAAGAGAAACAGGAAAGGGAAACATTATTTAAGCAAAGCACAGTTTCGCCCAAATTAGGAGAAATGTAGCCCTGAAAGGGGGGGGTCTACCCCACCCCCCTGTAAAGGTGGGGTTGAAAACTGGAAAGAGGACTTGTGGCGCCCAGGGTCAAAGTTGGCCTGGACAACGGGGCAGAGCCGCAGTTGGGGAGGACGGGAGGGCCCGGGGGTGGATGGGGAACTATGTCCACAGTGGCTCGACGGTCCATTTGCTCTTACATCTATTTCGCTATGTCACAAAATTAGTAACTTCAGAGCTTGTGGAAGCCACTCTGAAGAGATGCCCTGACTAGCCAAGGCTGGCAAAATATTGGATGTGGTCAGTGCAGAGAGTTTTACTCGATTCCTCTGCTTTTGTGCCCGAGTGAAAATTAAAAAAAAAAAGTGAGAGATCGATGTGCTAGAGCCGGTTGAAGTTTTCAGGTGTGTGTGAGCTGTTAGACGTAATAGACAAAATATAATCAAATCATTACATCAAAGACAGAGGGAATGGATATTGTAAATTTGTGCCGTCTGTATTTTATTGTGCGTGCCCTCGCGTGCCTTCCTTGCGTTGTGTCTTGGGCAGAGATGCTGCACGACGGCGTCGCATTGCACGTCTCGTCTCAACGTCACGTACACTGACGCTTCCTTGATAGTTATAAGTCAGCCGCAGTGGGAGTGGGGGGGGCTCGATTTACCGTCACAGCTTCGGAACGTCACGGCGAGCATGTTGGCAATGATACAGAGAGAACTCAAAAATGGGTTGTGTCTGTACCGCGACGTTTATGGACAGGGTAAAACTTGGGCACACTTTCTCCTGGGACTTGAGACTGGCGTCGGCTTCAGCCAGAAGTCGCCTGCATCGTTGAAGCTCTGCCTTGTGTGGTGCCAGAGACAGGTGTTTTGGCCTCTACTGAATGTAATTTGAGAATGAAATACAGTTTACCTGAAGTCCTGTATCACCTAATGACAATAAATTCACAGGGAAAAGAATTAGCAGATTGGCATAAGTTACATTTTTTAAAGATTTATTTATTTATGCATACAAGCTGGGGTATAGGCCACAGGTGTGGGGGGTGAGAGGGTTCACCAGAGACAGAGAGGGAAGCAGAACAGGTGGATTGACTGAAGTACACTGCTGAGGAGAGCAGCGGGCAGGCAGGAGAGGTCTGCTGCGCCATGTGGGACGCTCCCTGGCCGAGGATCGACTCGTGCTGCAGTGGCTGCCCACAGCTTCATAGTGCTGAGACTTAACCCCTTGCGCCACAGGGAGGCCCAGCCTCAGTCACATTTGTCACATTGTGGCTGAAATGTGCCTCAGGTTGGCCACAGATACAAGAGCTGAGCAGAATCAAAGACAGTTGTGAAAACCAAGCAGACATATGAAATTTATAATATAGCCTTATGTATTTTATCATTAATTGTAACTTGCTTATATCAGTACAGTTTTTAATAATAAATAGATGCTGGCACATCACGACTGTCAGGGAAAGGTATTTCCTGAATAAAACCATGGCTAAATAACTCTAGCAAGCAAACTCACAGAAAATGTCTAAAAGTCAGGAACTTTTAAGGCACATGTCTCTGCTTATCTCAATCTTAAAACTCAATTTCTAGATGAAAAGTCAAACTTTTGTCTTATTTATCTTCATTCTGCCTAATATGGACTCCACGGAAGCAAAGTCCCCCACCCTGACCTCCCCAAATGTCTTTAGGGATGATCAATGGAATATTATGATCCCGTGGTTGAAAAACAAAGTAGAGATGATGATAAAAAAAAGGAGAGCTACTGAAGTATAACAGTGTGATGGCCACAGAAAAGGGAGGTTCTAATTCTCTGCCCCACTCAAGGGAGGGTGGAGCTGAATGGGGGGGGGTTGAGGGGAGCAAGAAAATGACTAGGAGATTGGAGGAGGCACGTAGAGCAAGGACACAAGTGAAGGAGAAGCCGTGCTGGCTTCTCGGCCTTGGACTTGTGCCTGGGACTTGGGGAACGTGGAAGGAGACGCTGGGAAGAGCCGTGGGGGAGAGACCGTGGGGAGGCTGGCAGGGGCAGCCTTTGCCTTGACTGGCATTTTGATTTTGCTCCTTCTGTCCCAGACTTGCCCGGCCCCTTCTGACCCTTTCCCATGGGTCCCGCCAGAAGGTGCCTGAGGCGTAGGGCAGGCTCTCGGGCCTCAGCCGCCCCACTTTGGGCCAACCCTGCTTGGCTAGGCATTTACCCCAAGGGGAGGAGTGACTTGGGGTGCTTGATTGGAAACTATTTTAACTAAATTCTTTCTCTTCTTTCTATTGCACACTAATACGGTATTGCACGCTAATTGTATGAAAGTTCTTTTTATTGAAGGTTTTATGCACTAAGAGTAGGTTTGTCTTTGTGCACTGGATGGCAGAACCCATTTAGAGCAGGCACATTTGGGGGTCCCTGGGATGCCCCTCATTCTGCCCGCTAACAGAAGGAGGCAAGGCATCGAGCGGCATCTGAGCCCCGAGGTAGGAGGCAATAGTCCTATGCGGTCATGCCCTCAAACTTCCCATGGCCTTAGTGCCTCAGAACCTTCAACTGAAGAAGCTGATACTGTACTCTTTGTCCTCTGGAGCCACGTTCATTCCTGCTTCATGAAAAGAGAATATTTCGCTTTTCATGCCCAGCTGGCTTTTAGTCCAAGAGTTGTTCTACTGCATGAGTGTCAGGAAATTGTGAGCACTCTGAAGTACCCTCCCACCTACCTGCATCGTCACTTTCCGTGACAGTCCTCAAACATACGCATAAGATGACGTAATGTGCCCCCTCTGCCCTCTTCCCAGCTTCCACACTTAGGATTTTGCCATTTTTCTCTCAGGTTCCCCTTTTTTGAAGAGAACTGAAGTGATTTCACTTTTATTGCCTTCATTTTAAGACAAGAGATAGCCCCGTGATTTCTGAGGTGGTGGCGCAGGAAGGTGGCGTGAAGTCTGAGCGGGGCTGCGGTCCACATAGCTCTGAGGCAGGCGAGGCGGGCCTCCCTGGGCAGCTGGGGAGCACTGGCCGGCCAGCGGGCAGGCAGGGGATGCCTGTGCCCTCTATCAGGCCACCGTAGCGGGACAAGCCAGCAAGCGACCAGCACAGCGGCCTTGGGGTGGCCCCCCAGAGCTGGTGGCTGGGCCTTCCGCCTGCTTCCCGCACAACCGCCTGTCTTGCCCCTGTGAACGCCTGGCCTTCCCGAAGGTCAGATGTGTTGAGGACGCAGCACCCAGGGTGAGCCCTTGGCTGCCACTCTGCCGGGTCGTCGCTCGCCTGTGTGGAGACCAGCCTTGCAGGCGATGAGTTCTCCAGCATGCAAGCAGCACTGGTGGCCTGAGGGGTCCTGCCGTGAGGCACAGGCGGCACTCCTCAGTCCTCGCCTGTGGAGATCTTGGCTGCCTGTGATGACGGGCCCGTCAGGTGCTGGAGAGCGGCAGAGAATTGGCTTCTTTCCCAAGGGATGAGAAAGTGAGTTCCTTCCCCTGCCACGGTGTCCTGCACACTACCGCCTGGTGAAGGTGACAGACAAGGGATTAGAGCAGGGCGGGCAGATGTGGTGGTCGAGAACTGGCGAAGCAGGGGCTTTAGAGGAGCAGTTGGCAAGCTTCGGTAAGTACAGTCACCCAGGGTGCGGCTGCAAGCCCTGTTACAGTTTAACCCGGAGCAATTCTGATTCGGGATGAGGCCAGCAGCTCCGGACCGCACCCTGAGCCACCCTGCCGTGGAGCCTCGGGGGCCATGGGAAGGGCGCGCATGAGAGGGCTAGAGGGGGCGGGGCCAGGCGCCCAGCAGGACAGCAGTGATGGGCAAGGGCCTGGGCCCCGATGCTCACGCACACACATTCCCGCCAGACACACGCGGAAAGGACACAGTCGCTTCCCAAACCTGGGCCAGGAAGGAAGGAAAGGAGTTGCTCTGTCCCCGGCGGCATGTGGGCCTGTGCTGATGATTTATTGGCACTCTCCCCAAAGCTGGAACTACCCAAATAACCCGCTGAGGCCACGCGGAAGGGACCCGAGACTGCAGTTTGCTTTAAGAAGTCAGCTCTGCCGAGATGCACGAGGAGGTAATTTGTGCTCGTTGGAAAGACCGAGAGATTTTCCAAAATTTTATTCTTGGAAGCAGAACTTATTAGTGCTGGACAGGACCTTAAGAGTGGTCTAGAGCATTCTCTTCATTTTACAGGTGGAGAGACTGGGGTTTGGAGTGAAGAAGTCATCCATTTGAGGTTTGAAGAGAAAATTCAGACACTGGAGTGAAAAGAATATTCTGAGCATCCACTGCTGGGCGTACACTCAGCCTTTGAGCCTGGCCCTGGGGCTGGTGGTCACGGTCCTATGTAAGGGCAGGGAGAGGCCTCCTGAGTGTGTTTCTTCTGGCTTTGACCAGCAGGGCATTCTTGGACTCTCTCCAGAGCCATGTGGTCACCGGTGTGTAAAAATACAGTTTTCGCACCCGTCAGTGCCGCTGTTGAGCTGTGGTACATTCCCAGTCACTGCCTCTTAGGAGCATCAGGCCTGCTAAGGCAAGCCTCTGCAGACTCAGTTCAAAGTTTACTTTACTGAAATAGGACATTAATGGCCCCACTTCGGGCCAACCCGTTTGATTGGGCATTTACCCACGAGGGGCTGGGTAACTTGGGGTGTTTCATGGGGAAACTACATCGTTTCTTTTCTTCTCTCTCTGCACACCTCCCATTAAAGTTTATTCACGCTAAAAATAAATAAGAGATTATTTGCATTTCCTCCAAAGATATAAAGACTATATAACTAAATATGCCAACCAGCAAAGAAGATGGCAGCAGATACTGGGGGGACCCAGGAAGAACAGAGGGTTGTCTGTGCTGCCGTGAACGTCCCTGACTCCTCACACTGCTTTTGTCGTTCATGCCATTTGTATTTATGACAAGTGTCCAAGGGACAAAAGACAATATGGGACCTGCAGCAAAATGGGGCACTGGAGGTTGAACTTAGTGGACACGCATCAAATGAACACAGATTAAAGTCAGAATAGGGAAGGCCCGATAGGGCTCGTCTTCCTGTTACTTAGCCGCTGTATTCGTGTCCCGCTGCAGCTAGAACAAATCAGGACAAACTGAGTGGCTTATATAACCTTAGAAAGTCACGTTGCGGTTCTGGTGATGACATTGGGCCTGCCCAGATGATCCAGAATAATCTCCCCAACTCATGACCATGTGGTTAGCACCCTTAATTCCTTTTGGAGCCTTAATTCCTTTTTGCCACGTAATGTAACATATTCCCAGGTTCCAGGAATAAGAGGTGGATATCTTTGGAGCTGTTTTGTTGCCCACCACAGTTGGTAGCCTGGAGAGACGAAAAGGCCATTTTACTTCAGAGCTCAAGCGCCACGTCAGAACCAACGGTTGCTGGCTGTCGTGTGGCTGCACCATCTCTTCTTCAGAGGAGGGTGCTGTCAGCAGAGGCCAGTGCTGTGTGACCCTGTGATGGACCTCTTTTTATCCTTCACCCGCCCCTTCAGCCCACACCAGAGTCTGAGTACTTACTGCTTCTAAGACGACGACGAGCAGTTTAGAGCTTCCCGGTAGAGCAAGAGGTAACCCCGGCATCCTTGTATCTGTGAGTTGTCACAGCTGGCATCTTCACACAGATCTCACATTTCACAGGTGAGATGAGCCCAGATCTTGTGAAGCCTGGTTTTGCCTCACTAGTTGCATGACATCGGTTAGGAAGTGCCCTGTTGGAGCCTCAGTTTCTCTTTTTTGTCAAATGCGGTCTTTGCGTTAGCTGAATCTGAAAGAAATGACAGTGCTTCTATATAAGAGGCGTTCTGGAAGGCAGACACCCGACCCCACTCTGAGAAATGAGGCTTTTCCTCCTGTCCCATAGCATCTATAGCGAAACAAATTTGAGCGCTTAAGTCATAAACAATCGGAGAGGCTCAATTCTGTCCACTCTGGCTCTCTGCAGTCAAGTGAGATATAATTCCTGGAGTAAATAGTCAAACAATTTAGGTTAAGATTTTAAAGAAAAAATCTGTTATTCAAATTATTTGAATTCAAGAATCTTTTTTGAGCCAGAAATGGAGCAAGGTGAAGATTTGCCGAAGCCCTAATCATCTGGATGGCTCCCCACTAACACCTGATCCAGTGATCCACCTTCCAGAACATAGTTACGACAAAGCAAAGAAGGCAAAACACTTTCCAACTGGTACTTCACAGAAGCGAGTATCTCAGTGATGAAAATGGATGTCGAACAACTCACGAGTGGACAGGCACACAGCTCCTTTCTGGGAATGCGCCAGGGCCATGGGCAAAGGGAGGGCACCCTCTGCTGTCTTTACAGACCCCAAGGCAGCCCCAGACTGTGGGCCAGTCCACAAGCCAGGGCAGGCTACCTGGGGAGCACCCAGAAGCCTCCATGGGAAGCTGTATGGAGGGGCCTGAGATGCCACCTGATGGTCTTGCAGGAAGGCAAGTCAATCTCTCCTCTCTCTCTCAAACACGCTCTTGCTCTCTCTCTCTTTCTCTCTCTCTCTCTCTCTCTCTCTCTCACACACACACACACACACACACACCACACACACACACACACACACCACACACACTCACTGTGATGTTAGCTTGGTTGCCATTATGTACTAGCGACTCCCTCAGTTGACGGGACCGCAGAGGAAGCTCTGAGGATTTTGGTTCTTGTAGAATGGAAGCAAAGAGTCGTCTGGAGGCGGACACAGAGCAGGCCTCGGTGCAAGCTCAGAGGAGACCTGAGCACTGAGCCCTTCACACCTGGTGGCTGCCACAGCCCGAACCGGCTCCAGGGCCCAGTATCCTGGCCCGCCACGTGTTGTCCAGCGTGAAACACAAAGAGAAGGGCCCAGCACGGGGGATGCCCTTGGGTGCCTTCTAGCCGAGCAGCTGGGGACACGAGACTGAAGTCAGGACCAGACGCGTGTAATCTCGAAGCCGTCTTTCTCTGCTCTTCCGTTTGTGTCTGCGTTATGTTTCCTCCTTAGCATTGGTCTCTGGAAAATGTCCAGCTTCCCTCAGACCATCAACCAGGACGGAGAGCAAGAGAAATCATTCGCGCGTCGAGGGCACAGGCAACACAGCGGATCACTCCTCATTCAGAGTCTAGTGGGCCAGAGACTGGTTGTCACTTGGGAGGCAACGTAGGGGCTTGTACATGACAGGGCTGAAGTGTGTGGGGAAAGGCGTGTGACTCACTTTGGCGAGGGCTCGGGGGCCAGGTGAGAAGCGTCGATGTTATCCAGGCAATGGGACGCCTTCCCCTGGGGAAGTAGCTGCAGCGGACAGGGAGGGCCCGAGGATGGGGGCGGGCAGGCCCGCGGGGAGGTCAGTGTGGCAGATCCCCGGGCGCAGGTATCTCCTTAAGGGCGTCGAGACTCCACTTATTCAAATACACCCCCACCGCCCCTGGAGATTTCTCTGAAAATCCACTGGGGAAGTGACCCTGGAGTGTCACTTTAAAGTTGAGAAAAAGAATTCCATCTGGACTGACCACGACAAGTAGGAGTGGTTTTTACCTAAACCAAACGAGAAATTCCAGCCCAAGGTGTTTGTCCCGTTTGCTTTTATAGGACATAAACGACAGGAAAGCGCAGAGCAAGATGACATGCCTCCTCACTCCCCTCCCCAGCACACAGCTCTTAAAGGATTCCAGAGTCTATTATCAGCGTGGTTTAAAGGCTAATGAAGAAACAATCTTTTTGTAAAGCAACAAAGGGCAGAGTTTGAAAGCATGTCCAGAGAATGCGAGAGGAAACACTCGGTGCAGTGAAAGGCTTTCCTGTGGCCGTGCAGGGTTTTTAAATCCCATACGTTGCTCCGCAACCTCTAAGGGCTGTGCTTTCAATGCCCGCTCTGTGGGCAGCGCTTTGCCAAATGCACCATGTGTGGTTAACGGGGGCCACTTAGTACGAAGAAAAATCCAAGCGAAATGAAAGTCAAAGCTGGGGAGTTCGGAGCAAGTTTTGTAGCGTTTCCAGCCGTGCGCGCGGATGCTGGGGTGACTCCGACGTAGCTGCCGTTCGCGCGTGTTTAGAAGCTGCTGGTTGAAGTGACGTGAGGAGTGTTTGCAGGAATTGCTTTATAGAGGAGGAGCACGGGGGATCCTGAATTCAGACAGCCCCCCTGAAAGTGTGCTAATCATGGCATTGAAAAGGGTTATTTCATAGGGCGACAAAGTGATGCCAGTTAGGGAAGGGTCAGGAAGAGGAAACCCGCAGGTTGCCTCTGACTCTGATCGACACTGTGGCCTTGGGCAGGTCACCCTCCTGCAAGCAGACTTCAGCTACTCATCCCTCCTCGCCTGACTGAGAGTGGTGGGCCCAGAGACAGAATGCAGGGAACATGCTAAGGCTTTAATAACCGTGGGCCGCCATCTTTTCTCCTCTGTTAAACTGTGAGGAACTTGTATCCAATTCAGTGTTTCAAGTTGCTGGTGGTCTGCCTGATGTTCTTTTAGTCACTTAACAAACCCATTAGCTTCTGGTACACAACAAGGACAAAATCAACTGGGAGGGAAGTGATAAGGCTTTGTGTAGATGTTATGTCATAGGCACGCCATAACTGCTTGTTAGATAAGAGAGTGGAAGCTGGTGTTTTCTCTTTCAAAGCACTGAGCTGGAGTTCTAGAACAGCTTGGCCCTCCTTGCAGTCTTCCTTTCCATCTCAAACCTCGCCATCATCTTGAGGGACCTTGGCATCTGTGAGACTCATGCACCCAGCACCCCTGCCTCAGCCCCCTACGTCCAGTCCCTCATGTGCCACGATGACTGTGGAGGTTATTGTCGCTTACATCTGCTCCACCTCCGAGACCATGAATCCGCGGGGCTCGCTATCTGACCACCTCACTTCCCAGCTCTCTAGCTCGTTTACTCCCAGTCTGTCCGCTCTTATATTCTCTCGATACTTCCAACCAGTCATCCTGTCCATCGGCTCTCCCCCAACTTGGACCCCCAAAGCTCCGTTGCATCACCCAGCAAGTGCACCGTCGATGGCAGGCCTGGCCCTGCACTGACTCCATGCCTTAGGAAGCCCCTGCGTGTGGCAGTGCCCTCTCTCCAGGACCTGCGGGGCCTCACCCCCATTTCTTCTAAGGGCACCCTCTGACCCTAGGTGCTGCAGAGGCTGCGAGGAGTCCTGGCATCATACCCATAGGATTGTATCAACGTTCTTGGTTGGGCCTTGGTTCTAGGAGGGAGGCCTGGTGAGAAGATGCCTCCTGCTGAACAGTGTGGCGCCTCATCAGGCAAGATTGAGCAGCCCTGGCGGCGCTGATGCCAACCTGTGACGTCACCTGCCATGGGCATAGGATGGGCTCAAGGCTGCAGGTCCCTGAGGGCCACTGACATAGGCTGTGCCTGTTTCCTCTGAGGCATTTGATTTGGTTTTTTTTTTTTTATTCATACAAGCTGGGGTACAGGCCAGAGGCGTGGGGTGGCGAGAGGGTTCACCAGAGACAGAGTGGGGAGTAGAACAGGCAGTTGGACAGAAATACACTGCTGAGGGGAGCAGCGGGCGAGGCAGGAGAGGTCTGCCGCGCCATGTGGGAATCTCCCCGGCCGGGCGTCGAACTCGAGTTGCTGCTGCCAACAGCTCCACAGCGCAGCGCTTAACCGCTGCGCCACCAGGGAGGCCCCCTCTGAGGCATTTGAGACCATTGTTCTGTACCACCACCAACTTCCCAGTTCATATGCTCTGGGGAGGCTCGCACCCGTGGTCAGCATCAAGGGGGGCGGCAATAGTGTCAGGAGAGTCCAGGGCAAGCCGTGTCCATCTGGCCCAACAGGTGATGGTGGGACCGTGAGGACTGGTGGCTGGCGTGGTCAGCAGCCATGCTTCAGTTTCTGGAAATTTTAGAGTTTTTTGTTCTACCTCAACTGAACTGGAAGCAACTAGAGTTTGCCAAGCACCTGGAACTTACGTCTCCCCTGACAGCCATTCCGCATATGCTCGCTGCAGTGGCTGCTCAGCCCTCCTCGCGAGCCCGCGCTGCGTGTGTGGAGGGCGTGGGATTCAGCGACGGGTACGTCTTCTCCGAGCTGAAGAGCTGGGGCCAAGTCAGCGCTGCCACCATTGCTATCTCCTCTGCTGACTCAGGCTTCTACTCCCCAGGGGGAGTTTATAAGAAGCTCCCTCATTTGTCGCTCATTTCCGTATCACATCTTTGATACGTTCTCCTTAACATATTATTTCCCCCTACCCTCCTCCTGGCCTCCCCTCCTCCCCATCGCATATTTTCCTCTTAATAAAGAGGCCCAGTAAGAGTCATAAAAAAGTCTTCAAGTTGATGAAACTGTAAATGGGGTGAGCGGAAGCCCTAATCCCTGGCGTGCTCTGCGGGCCTCTCGCCAAAGCTCCAGCCATGAGAACCTTGGCCACGATGCCAGTCAGTATGATACCTTCCAAGATACGCAAATCCTCACTCATCCTCACTGGGAACTGGAATGCCAGACATCTGAAGGACTGGTTTAAATGCTCTAGCAATACAGCAGAGCAAAGTCCAGTTTAGTCAGAGTTTAAATGCAAAAAATAAAAGCGTTAGTGTGTAGAAAAACATATAAGTGAATATTTTCACATTCTCTGCAGGTGCAGAAGGCAGTCTTTTCTAGTATGACTTCAGAGGGAGGAACCATAAAGTAAAATATTGATAATTTCATTACATATAATTCTAAAACTTTTGCACAGCACATAGAAACGACAAATTGTAAAAAATTGCAACATAAGTCACAAAAAGAGTTAAGTCTTAATATTTTAAAACTTTAAAAATCTGTAAGAAAAAGATAAACAACAGAAAAATGAGCAAAAACATGAATGGAAAATCATCTGAAGTAAGACAGCCTTAAGATGTTCGATTTCGCTATTAGTCAGAGCCGGGCACTGCTGCTGAGCGCTCAATAGCCAAACCTTCTGTGGGGCAGTGTGAGGGAGTGTGCAGATCAGAAAACAAGGCAAAAAGCCTTGTTTGCAAACACTCCCCCCCACATTAGAAACAATTAAAATATCTGCTTGTGTAGTTAACTTCTCAGCGTACCAACACAAAGGAATATTACAGAAGTGTTAAAAATCATGTAAATCTGTCCTGAGGGACATTAAACAGCGCCCTCAGCATATCATTGTGTGAGAAAACCAGGTCACAAAACAATATGCATAAAATAATCTTTTTCTTTCATGAAAAAAGTTTACTTGCATGAGCTAAAAGCCTGCACTTAACATCACACTTTCAGTCGTGGTCTCCCCAGGTGAGATTATATGTGATTTTCACTGTCCTCTTTATGGTTTTTGAATTGCTTGAAAATTTTTAAATAATGATGTCTGCTTCATTTTGTTTATTTAACATTCTTACAGTGCTGACATAGGGCACGCACTGTTCTAAAGACCTCACTAATATTGATTCATTTTCCCAGAACAGAAAACTGTAAGTAGCAAAGCATTTCCACGTGGGGGTGGAAGCGAGAGGATGCGGGGCTAGTGCGAGCCTCCTGGAAGGGACCTGCCGTGTTTTGACTCAAAGCGATCTTCTTTTAATGACACAGCGAGGTCAGCAGGTCATGGGAGCCCATTCCTTTGCTTTTCTCTGATTCCCCTTAATGATGGGACAACTAATTAGCCAGTAAGGATTAGCCAAAGAGGGCTTAAGCGGGGGAGCACGCTGCGGCCGGGACTGGGGCCTTCTGTCTCTCAGGCCTCACTCTGCTTCTGTACTCCAGGACGTGGGGGGTATGATTATGGCCAAGTGGCTGCATTTCTGGAATTTCAGTTTCCTCATCTGTAAGGTGCGAGGAGGGGAATTTTCATATCATTAAATCATTTGCTCCTACATTGGCGCTCAGTACTTTCCTCCTTTGTAAACTAAATTTCTATTGAGGTCTGCGGTTTATAATATTGTGTCGCCAGCGTACACCATTAGAATTCCACACCCATAAGCAGTGCCTAAGTCTAGTTTCCATCAACCACAGTGCAGAAGACCCCCTGGTACCCCTTTCACCCTTCCCCTGACCCCTCTCCCTTCTGGGAACCAGCAATCTGTTCTCTGTACAGAAGAACATACTGTTTGGTTTTCTTTGCTTATTTGCTTTCTTTCTTTATGTTCCACATGTGAATGAACTCACACAGCATTTGCCTTTTGCCATCTCACCATGGCACTTAGAATTATCTCTACTAGGCCCATCCACGTTGTTGCAGATGGCACCTTCCATCTCCTCATGGCCGAATGGCGTCCCGCCGTGTGTATGCACACCTCTTCCTCATCCACGCCTCTGTCTGGGGCACCTGGCTAGTTTCCATGTCTTAGCTATCATGAATCATGCTGTAATGACGTGGTGGGCCATGGATCTTTGAATTCATTTTGATTTTGTATTCTAAAGATAATACCTAGATGTGGGATTGCAGGATCTCATGGTAGTTTTATTTTCAAATTTTTGATTAGCCTCTGTATTGTTTCCCATCGTGGCTATTCCCATTTACATTCCTACCAACATGTATAAGGTTCCCTGGCCTCCGCATCCTTTTCACATTTGTTATTTCTTGATTTTTTCATAATTGCCATTCTCACAGGAGTGAGGAGACTTCAATTGTGGCTTTGATTTCTGTTCCCCTGATGGTGAGCAATGAAGAATAGCTTTTCAAGTGTCTGTTGACCGTTTATCTATTTCTTCTTTGGTGAAATGTCTGTTTGGATTCTCTGCCCATTTTTTTTCTCATGTCGTTTGGTTGTTGTTAAGTTGTATGAGTTGTTTGTATATTCTGGATATTTACTGCTTGTCTGATATAGGATTTGCAAATATCTTCTCTCATTCTGTAGGTTGTCTTTTTCTTTTAATGATTGTTTCTTTTGGTGTGCGAAAGCTTTTTAGTTGACATAGTTGCATTTGTTTACTTTTGCTTCTGTTTCTCTTGTTGGAGATGAGTCCACACGGACATCACTAAAATTGGTGCTGTATAGCTTACACTGGTCAACAAATTTTTACAAAAGTCATATCACTGAAATAAAATTAGTCATTTCCTATCAATTTGGATGTGCTCAACACGAATATGACAGTCAGATTCTCATTTTGGCTCTAGTTTTTTTTGTAATCTGCAATAAATGGATGTTTACATCACGAAATGCATGCCAATACTAAGTAATAGGCCTACAGTTAATACCTATAAAAGATCAAGTCATAGACGACTTCTTGGATTTCTTTGCTTGTCTGTTGTACAGCTGTTCAGGAACATCTCTGAGGAGTGTCCAGCAGCAGTCAGTCAGCATTGTAGTGGACCATTTTCCCTGGTATCTTTGTTCCATGGATGCGATATCTTGATGAAAACGTTCGCCATGTTCATCACTAACCATACCACAGTTTTCAGGGAAGAAATCCAGATGGGAAGAAGGAAGTGGATCTTTAGAGACATAGTGCAGCCAAGTTTCTGATACTGCGTCAGCATGTCTTCTACTAGTTCCTTGTAGTTTTCTGCCCTAACATTCCCAAGAAAGTTTGTAGACACTAGACGAAAAGCATTCCATGCTTATTTCGCATCCCCCTGCAGCAAGTTGTTGAACCGGTCATCTCAACGCAGACAGAATGTTTGGGTAGACTCTTCTCGACTTCTTTTGCTTTGTTATTCTGCCAGAAAGAGGAAGAGCCAAGCAGAAGTCACAGTCTTTTATGTGGCTGCTTGGCTCTCTCCACACCATGGGGACTGCAAACGACATTGATGGTCTTTTGCCATTGAACCACTGTGAAAGTTGTGTTGTCCATGTAGCACAGCATATATGTGGGGCCCAAAGCTTGTCTTGGTCACCAACCTTGCATCCGAAGTAAAGATGATAAGCCTTTTTCAGTTGAGAAGTGATACATTTCTTCTGGTTGGCAAATGTCACTTCCCCACAAATCGAGCAGAAATTGTCCACGCTATTAACACACTTTTGAGGCATGACTGTTCTGTATTGTGCCTAAATGGATCACATAATAACAGTTCTATGGAGCAGTAGCTTCAACTGTCTCGCACAAAGTCTGAAATATTTTCAACGCTCAATCTTTCTGACAGGGCTTTCTAGCGTGCACTGCTGACGTCAGCTTACTTCAGCAGCCGCCTGGCAGTCGTATTGCATTGCATCAGAAAATGATACACTCAACTCTGCATGAAGTGTGCATGATGGTATTATGCAATGCACCGCAATATTACATCATTCTAGGCTGATTTCGGATGTTGTTGCAGTCCTACTGGATAAATTTACGCGGTGAAACATATTAAATGAATTCTATGAAATATCTTCAAAATGAGAGCTAATAAAAAATTTTCAGGGTTAGGGCCTCCCTGGTGGCGCAGCAGTGAAGCGCTCTACTGTGGAGCTGTTGGCAGCGGCGACGCAAGTTCGAAGCCTGGCCTGGGAGATTCCCACATGGTGTGGCAGACCTCTCCTGCCTCGCCCTGCTGCTCCCCTCAGCAGTGTATTTCTGTCGATCTGCCTGTTTTGCTCCCCACTCTGTCTCTGGTGAACCCTCTCGCCGCCCCACGCCTCTGGTCTGTACCCCAGCTTGTATGCATAAATAAATAAATCTTTTTAAAAAATTCAGGGTTATATTCATGTTCAGCACACCAAGATACTGCAGATTAGGGCCTTTTTAAGTCAGTTATGATCTCACTGTTGACCAGTGTTATCACTTACGATTTTATTTATGTATTTTATGGTTTCAGTGCTTATGTTCATGTCTTTATTGTGAGTTAATTTTGGTGTACAGTTTAAGATAGTAGTCTTGTTTCACTCGTTTGCATGTACTTGTCCAGTTTTCTCAACACCGTTTATTGAAGACACTTTCCTTTTGACATTGTAACCTCTTTGTTCTTTTGTTGTAAATTAGTTGTTCATGTATGTGTGCGTTTAGTTCTGGAGTCTCAATTCTGTTACATTGATCTGTGAGTGCTTTTATTCTACTCTGATGCTGTTTTGATTATTATGGCTTTATAGTATAGTTTGAAGTTAGGGAACACAATATCTCTGTTCTTGTTCTTTTTCATCAGGGTTGCTTTGGTCATTTGGTGTCTTTTATGATTTCATACAAATTTTAAGATTGTCCTAGTTCTATGAAAAATACCATTGGAATTTTGGTAGAGATTGCTCTAAATCTGCAGATTGCTATAAGTAAAACGGCCACCTCGCACCTGTGAAAAGGGTCCAGATCAAAAAGGCCAGAAACAACCAGTGTTGTTGAGGGTCTGGAGAAAAGGGGGTCCTTATGCACTATGGGTGGAGATGCAGACTGGCCCAGCCCTTATAGAGAACAGTTTGGAGGTTTCTCAAAATGTTAAAACTGGATATACCATATGATCCAGCAATTGCACTCTTAGGTACACAAATGAAAAAAAAAACCACTAATTCAAAAGGAAACTTGCACCCCATGGTCCGTTGCAGCACTATTCCCAGTAGCCAAGGTGTGGAAACAGCCTGAGTGCCCCAGGACAGACGAGTGGATGAAGACGTGGTCTACATACACGGTGGGATACCACCCGGCAACCGAACAGATGGACTCTCGCCACTTGCCACAACATGGAGAGAGCCGGAGAGGATGACACAAAGCGAAATAAATCGGAAGGAGAAAGACAAATTGCAGATGATTTCACTTGTGGAACATGGAGAAACAAAACAAAGGCACAGACAAAACTAAATCAAAGTGCTTCCTAGAAATATGAGTATAGAATTGAGGCTACTAAAGGCAGAGGCAGGGAAGCAAAAGTGGGGATGGGGCCTGGTGGACTGTGGTGGACTCTGGGTGCTTTGGTGTGGTGTGGCGTGGCATGGTGTGGGGACATCTGAAGAGGTATGAACCTGTACCCGAAATCATATACAGTGTTGTATATGTTATCTCACTAAAAGGCGCATTTCCTTGGTGATCTGCATTTCCCAGGTGGCTTCCATGATCTCCGTGGTATTCATCCCCAAGGCTTTTTGGTAGCTCCAACATCTCTAAGGAGCTCCAACTACCTGCTGGGAAGAGAATGCCACCCAGCTGTCCACCTTGAACCCTCAGACTCAATGCAACCAAATGGAAAGTCATTCATATCTCCCCATCGCTCTCTCGCTCTCACGCTCATCTTTCCCTTACAGCGTGCCCCCTGCCTACTGACAAGTCTCTATTTCCGTCATTATCAAATCAGCCTTGAAGCTCTCAAGGTCAATTGCAGGTTTGGATTACTCTCTGTCTTGTTTCCTACACACAATGGGGAGCATCTGCCAGTCTCACTCTTTTCTCCATGATGGATACCTTGACCATCGCCAGTCACCTGAAATAATAATTTTAGAAAGATCGTCAGTCCACCAATCAAGAGCTTCACAGGCTAGTCTGAATTTTCTCCCCTCTGTTAAAACTAAAGCACAGGCTTGCGTTTTTTTTTCAACATAACCTGAGAATTATCACCTGTCCGTCTACATTTGATTTTTGGGCACATATTTACTGAGCACCTATTTTGTGCTAGCCTTGGGATTTTGCTCACAGTTCACTTTCTCCCTGAAACACCCTTCTTGCCATCTCCATATTTCTAGCCCAATCAGTTTAAGGACCCCACTTAGCTGCTACATCTCCCAAGCACAGCAGTCTCGTCTGACCCCTAGCAGGCACAATTTATCCCTCCTGAAGGAGCCCGTGACACGCCCGCACTGCCCTCCCAGTGCATGGCACTCTGCCTCCAGCAGCTGTGCCTGCCCTGCCCACCACTGGATCAGAAGCTTTCAAGAATGGGGTCGGTGTTCGATCCCCTTCTGCAGTCTCCCCCAGGAGCTCGCTAGACGCTCGGCGTATGATCAGTGAGTGAGAGAACAGATGGGTGAGGCGTGCTCCTGCATTCCTGCCTTTGCCACATTGGACGCCGCAGGGGCTCTTGAAGAGACCAGCGTGCTGAGAGTTGGGGTGGCTGAGCAGCTGGTTAGGAGGCAACTTGTAGGAAACCCACGAAGCCGACACAGAAGCTGAGCAGGGAGTTTGGGACCATGAACAGCATGGGGCACATGGGTTCTGAGCTGCCCCTGGTGCCACCAAACGCCACGCCTTTATTGCAGAATGATGAGCCTGATCATTGCAGAAAGGCAGGACTTGGAAAGCACAGGCAAGTGTGTGCCATCTTTCGGGATTTCCTCAAGATGATTAACATGATGTTTAGTGTCCGTGGGTTGAAAAGGGGTTAAGTCGCGCGCAAAGTCACGTGCAAACTCACAGCGGAGGCTGCCTCACTTTCAGCAATGCTGGGGGTCAGTGAGGCGTGCCTCTTCCGGATTAATCCACCTACTTTGTATATCTAACTGCTCCCTCGTCCCCTTCACTCCTCAGGATGTTCTGCATACTGAAGGAAGAAGAGAAAGATGCTTTTTAATCCTCTAATTAAATGTCAAAGCATTACCCAGGCAGCCACAGGACATCTGTCCTCAGCACATCTGTCAGGGATGCTATTCGTCAACCTTCCCTTCTAGGCAGAAATGTGATTATCTCTTGGAACAATGTCAACAGTTTCTAACCAGAGAAAGTTCATCTAGTTTGATATTACTCATGAAGGGTCGTGTTACTGGAAGCACGGTATGAAAAACAGCTTGATGGTCTTTGTGAATAAGCAATCAGTACTCAAACCTTGACCTTTCTCTTGTCTCCCTGGGCCTCAGGTTCACAAATTGTATTAATTGGGTTAATAATGAGTCTCCTTTCATAATCTTCTGTCACCCTCAGGCCAGGAAGGTCTTCATTAATTTTTAAATATGTAATAAACACCTGTGAATTTTCCAGCCAGCCTAAGAACGAGCCAAGAGCTACCAAGAACTTGCATCTCGCGTGTGATCCTCCCCACCCCATCTGCCGGCTTCCCACCTGCCTCCAGACATAAACGCTCTCCGAGTTTTCTCTTCATCATCCCCTTGCTTTTTAAATAGTCTAAGTCCTTGCAAATGTGCCCCTAAACAACATAGTGTTGTGTTGGGCTTACTGTTTTTTCATAATTAATATCAAACGGTGTTCTGGGACTTGCTTTTATTACTCAACTTCATGCTATATCCATCTACATTGTTTTCAGTAACCGAGACTCATTTTTTTCATTGTCATCCTATATTTCAGTATACAGATAATCATTTTTCTTTTGTTGCTGGGGTTTTGGATTGTTTCCAGAGTTTTGTTTGCTTTTTTTTAGTTTTTACTCTTATAAGCAGAGCTGTTATAAATATTGATATACCTCCATGTGCCCAAATGCAAGGATTTCTCTTCTGAGTCTTAGGCATGCAAATTTTGCACTTTATCAGTAAACATTAAATTGTTTTCCAAGTGGTAGACCTATATATACTAGCAATTTATAAGAAATTCAGTTGCTCTTAATGTTACTGTAGTTAAATGTGTCCATCTTTTCTTTCATGGCTAGGGCTTTTTTCTATCTTAAGGAATTTTTTCTTACCCTGAGGTCATATAAGTATTTACTTCTATTTTCATCCAAAAATCTTTACGTTTTGTTTTGGGCATTAAACTCTCAATTCATCTGGAGTTGATTTTTCTGTATGGTGTGAGGCAGGGACCGTTTTTTTCTCCATATGGATACCTAATTTTTTTCAGTTCTAATTATTGAATGATCTTGAATGCCTTCATATGGATTTGTTTAAATTTGTTCTTCCTTTTCTCAAGTCTCCTTATAAAAAATCCTAAGAATGGGGGCCTCCCTGGTGGCGCAGTGGTTAAGCGCTGCGCTGTGGAGCTGTCGGCAGCAGCGATGCGAGTTCGATGCCCGGCCAGGGAGAATCCCACATGGCGCGGCAGACCTCTCCTGCCTCGCCCGCTGCTCCCCTCAGCAGTGTATTTCTGATCTGCCTGTTCTGCTCCCCACTCTGTCTCTGGTGAAGCCTCTCACCGATCCACACCTCTGGCCTGTACCCCAACTGTATGTATAAATAAATAAATAAATTAAAAAAAATCCTAAGAATGTACACTTTGTCCTAACCGTGCTAAAGAAATCAGGATTTGCCACACCAAGGTAGGTCTAAGGAGAGGAAGCATGGGCAGTAGTGGTGGTAAGATTATATGACCTCCTTTTCTATGTGTGCTGGTGAGGTTGGGGCTGGTGTATTACCATGTGCCGCTTTAGGGCACTGAGTCAGAAGTCAGTCCTAGGTTCAAATCCCAGCTCTGTCACTTATAAGATGTGGACCCTAGGGCAAATTACTTAACACTTTGAGCCTTAGTTTGAAAAATAAGAGTAAGCATATCCACATCTGAAAGACCATTATGAGAATTAAATGAGAGGACACATGTAAAAGGCCCAGCTAAGCATACTTAGTTAACCTGAGTAGGGTAGAATTGGGATTATTCTTAAAGCCTTTAGCCCAGCTTGGCTCTCTCTGCCACTTCCAACCCTGTTTTCAAGTGTGGTCCTGGTGGTGGCAGAGTGTCACCACATAAATACCATGGGTCTGGATATACGTACATCCTCTTTGCCCTATACACCTGTATGTTGCTGTAGCTTCTATATCTAGTGCTTGAGGGGGAGAAACAAGGCATTAGCGAATGGGTAGTTGGGGGCAGCCTGTCAGAGGGTGGGTGCAGCTGCTGTTGGGAGTGATTGGTATGGATCGCTTCCAGGTTTGGCCGAGTCCATCGTTGATTTTTTACCCTTTGTTAACGTCTCTAAGTCAGACACACTTCTGCAGTGAGGATGGCCTTTTGACTGCCCCCTGAGGCCTAGGGCCTGATTTTTCACCCTTTCTCAGTATTCTTCTGGTACCATCCTTCTGTCTTCTTCTACCTTAGTTTTCCTTCTTCTTCCCAGTTCTAAGGTACTTGACCACTGCATTTTCTCCTTTTCCTGTTGCAAGTTTTTCTGATTTATTTTTTGCATCCTGAAAATGAAAATCTTATTTTTTTAACTTTTTACGTCTTTTATGGCCTATGCCTTCAGGAGCCAAATTGTGAACCTCTCATTCCTTTAAATGGCTCATTTTCTTTACATTCTACATGGGTCCTGTATATGGAATGTCTACTATCAAGGAGCTTTTATTTATTTTATTTGAATAGATACCTTATTTTATAACCAGACACGTGAAAGTTTTAACCCCCTTCATCTTTTCCATGTACTCCTCACCCCACTGCTGGCAATCTGTATCTATGGGCCTGTTTTTGTTTGTTGTAGATTCCACATATAAGTGAAATTGTCTGGTGTTTGTCTTTCTCTGTCTGACTTATTTCACTCAGTGTAACCCCCTCATGGCCCATCCATGTTGTCATAAATGCAGAATTTCCTTCCTTGATATTGCTGAATAATATATACTCCACAGTGGGAATTGTGTGTGTCTTGGCGATTTGTAAACAATGCTGCAATGAACATGTGGTTATATGCACACAATGCTTAGGGCATTATGATTGTAGAGGGTGACCTGGAAACCAGCCCATGGGCACCTCACTCTGTAGAGGGGTAACTAGGGCACAGAGATGACAACAGGTTTTGCAAAGGTCACAGAAGTGATTAGCAAATTTGAAACGCTCTACGAAGATCAGTCCAGAGATGCTCCTGTGACGCGGTGAAGGTGGGCACTTTTGCCAAGGATGTGACTGAGACGCCAGCGGTGGGGTAGTGGCTTCTGGGGTCACTGATCTATCCCTTGGGGGCTCTTATCTTTGGCGTAAGGTCATTCACCAAATGCAGCTATTGACAATACCTTTGCTGCCCCAGGCCTGTCTTGTCCACTCCTGCTCTCTGCCTCGCCTGGCCTGGGTGTTCTTGCCCTGAAGTGTATTTAAGTATCCATTCGACACTTACCTGAGTGAAACTTCTAATTTAGGGACAATTTGACAGCCAGCATGTACCCACTGTAAGCACAATGTAGTTGAAGTTTGGTTTGTAAGTCCTTGTGGAAAGCATTTGCTTAACACCCCAGAAGCCCTGGGTGGGTTCCCAGGGGAACCAGGAGACGTTCTAAATAGCTCACTAGGAGGCCTGTTTGAAGGGAAAAATTCTTCCCCAGTGCCCATCAGTGATTCAGGGAATGAGACCATAATTTTTAGCACATTTTTCCAGTGCTGTTTTAGAACTTATTGCTAATAAAGTTAGTAAATCTATTGAATAGATAATCTTTTTTCCGCTTTAAACCAACCAATTTTTTTTGGACTCTGTCATTTTCATTGCTACAAATTGGTTTATAACACTGTATGTGATTTAGGGGAATACGTTCACACCCCTTCAGATGTGTGTCCCCACATCAGCAAGGCGCCCCAGTCCTCCGCCACAGTCCACTGCCCCACCCTCAGCCACTTAGCTCGCCACTGACCGCCTTCCCGCTCTGGGAGCTGAGGTTGTCCAGTCAGATTTCTAGAGTTTGTTTTGGTTTAGCTCTGTCTGTTCCTTTCTTTTGTTTCTCCGTATCCCGCACAGCAGAGAAATCATCCAGTATTTGTCTTCCTGCTCCTGACTTACTTGCCTTAGCATCAGCCCACCCAGTTCCATCCTTGCTGCAAACGACTAGATGGCGTCTTTCCTTTATTGCTGAGCAATGAATACATAATCTTTAGAAAATCTTACTATATTTTGAAATGTGCTTTTGACAAGAAATTCTTTCCTTCTCATCAGGAACACTTATTGATTTTTTTTAGTGTTAGACATTGGGAAAATATGATTAAAATATAAGTACAATAAGCTAGGCTATAATTTCAGAACTATAATTTCCCTTAACATAGGTCTTCATGACCACATCAAGCATGTCAGCATTAATGATTTTCTTCTTGTGTGCAGAGTGAGCTTTTCGTTTTGAGTTTTTCTGCATGACTCGGGGTGCTTTGCTGCCAGTGTTTTAATTCAATCTCTATTCAGAGGGCTCCAACAGTCACAGAAAGTCATTAGTGATATTGTTTCAGGAGAAGCATGAAAGTCAAAGCCTCAGATTCCAGTTTCAGTTGTTGTCGGGCAGCACGCACTTTGAAGGGGGAGATATTATGGAATTGTCCAGAAGCCTCATTAAATTGAATCTTGCCAATTATGGCATGAAATGTGCTTCAAATGGTAGAAAATTGAAAAGAGGGCTGCTTCCGGGAAGCCAGGGAGCAAAGTCCAGGGGTTAAACTGCCATGAGAGAAAGAAGAAAACCCTGAGGACGGGGAGTGAAAAAACTGGAAGCTGTGCCTCTGGAAGGCTCTCGAATCCGCCAGCCTGGAGCAACGTACCTCCACTCAACCGTTTAAACAGAACAGAAACTGTTTATCAAATGAATTGCTTTTTCCTCACACAATTGAAACAAAAACTCATAGAAAGACATGCCTTTCTGCAGCCCCTACCACCTGCCCCATCCCTGCAGATGTCAGCCAGGTGACAGCGAGTGTGTCCTGCCACATGCCAGCCGGTCAAGTTGAGTTTGAAGAATAAAGGTACTGCTCGGAGACAGACATAAAGACATACTTTCTTCCCACCTCACAGGAACTACTTTCTCCAGGGCCTGGGTGTTTGGGGGCCAGATATCATCTTTGTTGCTCAGTATCAAATGCCCGGCTGCCCTGAGAAGTGGCCTCTGCATTATTTCGGGCATTTCTCAAGGAAAACAACCAAGAATCTTCACATATTTTGTCTCACCATATCCTCAAGCCTGTCCTATGTCGTAGCAGAGATCGCTTTGCCCATTGGTCCTCTGATGTGAGCTTCTGGGAGGTTCGGTGTTGCTCAAGATCAGTTCATCAGTGGTGGAAATGGAACACCAAAGTGATTCTGATTTCAATCCCTCCTTGAGAATAGCTCACACAACATACCCTTTCTCCTGATCTAATCTGCTCTTGCCTTGGCCTTGGCCACAAAGGAGAATGGCAAAGAATATGCAATGACCAGAATTAGAACCTCTGTTAAGGTAACACTTTCATTGATCCCACTTGCTAACTGTTCAGATGCCTTCTTCCTACAACTTGTTCAAAATTTAAAATTGGACATTTTCTTTTTAGGCCTTACTATTAGAGTTGGGGCCACTTTTCTGGCTGTTGAAAATTTCTTCATCGATATCCAGAAAAATCACCAAAGTTCTGAAAATCAATCCATTTATCGTCTCAGAGAGCTCTGGGAGCGGGCTGGGCCTTGGGGGCCTCTGACCGACTGGCCGGGCACGAGTCCCTTTGTGTTTCGTGAGGGTGGAGTGGAAAGACCTGGTGTGTGCGGTCTAGAGGTCCCGGATGAGTGCTTGCCCGCTCAGCCCGCCCCGAGCTCCAGCGGCAGCCCCTGGCCCCTATCCCTGCAGTGCGTGACGGCCCAGGCTGCAGAAGAAGGTAGCGTGGGAAGAAGCATTTGCCCTGGACCCTGTGTGTGGTGCAGGTGGAAAAGGCAGGGCTCACACCAGACCCAAGGTGCACAAGAAGTTGGGGTGCACCCTGTGCTGGGTGGGTAGATGTTACCCCGCCATGTAGGCACTTATCAGGCCAGGGTTCTCCCCTTGACAGTGTACATGGACGCTAGAATCAACCATTTCCAGCCCACGGGGCTAGCGCGAGGTCACCCACCAGCAGGCTGAAAGGGCCATCAATTCTGTGGGCACGATGACCGCGACAGTTGTCGGAGTCATTCGCATCGTGGACTGGGGAGTTGATCGGGACCACACTGCCAAAATTATTGACTGAAGGAGCCGGATTTGCCCGGCATGACTTTTCAGGGGGCAGGTGTTGGGGGGCAGGAGGAACAAGGTCTCGGAGACTTGAGGAAGGCAGAGTGTACCTCAACCTCAGACTTTCCCGCCAGCAAACAGGGCCAGAGGACTCTGTAAGCAGGTGGCACCGCCATGTCCGGCTCCTAAGGGAGAGACCGCTGGCAAGCACTCTGAGGTTCCCGCTCGGGTGGGAGCGGGGCTGAGTCCCGTCTCCTCAAGGCTGCTGTGGCCACGGAGTCATACCCGCGTGCCCTCTCTCCCAGCGGCCCCCCAGGAAAAGAGCGTGATGTTGGTTCCCAGATATGAAGCTGGCTCTCAAATGGCGAATGTGGCGAGGGCCCGAGTTTCTCCTCAAACAGGAAGGATGCGTTTCAGTTGGCGATGGTAAAGCTTTTGAGGGGAGGTGCCGTACCTTCTGCATCTGCTCTGCCTAAGACACTGCTGGGCGCCGGGGGAATATGGAGCGGGAGAGGCCCAGGGGAAAGGTCAAAGGTGATGAGATGCTCATTTGTGAACCAGGGACTGGATTGGGCCTGATTCACCGCTCAGTCATCGCCTCCTCATCCTTTCTCTTGAGGTACAGATGTATCTGTCCGCAAGTCTGGGGGGGGGGTGGAGCCTGCAGTTCAAATACCGAGAGTCCCCACAGAGGCGAGACCCACGCCTGACCTTGACCTCACCGACTCAGCGCCAAGTTGGTAGGCCTAGCAGTTGACCCAACATCATTCAAGAGCTGGAAAAGTGGAATTAGGGACAAGCATGTAAGTCCCAGGTCTGTGATGTCAGCCGCCCCCCCTTCCCCACTTCCCCTCAACTGGCTCAGAGAAAAAATCTTGTCCCAGAGGTGATGAAAAGTTTGACACGGCCAAGAAGGTTTCTGTTGAAATGAATTTATCATAACAAAGGTGTTGAAGTTAAAAGCTGCTCTCTAGGGTTTTTGATTTCAAAATAAGCAAGTCTCTGCTTGTTGTCATTTATCAGCACGATGTCAGAGAAGAAGAAAGTTGGTGCTGCAAGAGCTGATGCCGACAGCAGCAAGTTACCCTTCAGCTAAACTTAGCTAAACTTATGCAAAAACTCTCAAGAGAACAAACTGGAATTGATCGCGAAACAATTGATCCATGATGACTAAGTGTGAGTCAACGCTGATTTCCCTTGCATAGCAGCGCAGCTAGTCGTCCAAAGGATGACAAACAAGCCCTAAGGTGACAGGAAGGGCAGCGCCAACCTTGCTTCTCTTCCCTGGTCTCACCGCGACATTGCGCGTGTTTCTTTTTCTGGAGAAGATGTTTGTCTTAGGATGGGGGGAGGGCACTTTCAGATTTAACCAGTATTTTTTTAAAGAAAAATTTATATGGACTGGTAAAATGTAGGAAGCTGACGAAGGCAAGGAAAATTCAGATCCGTTAGATGAAATCACTTCTTGTTTTCCAGTTTGCTAAGCTAAAATCTTGTAAAATCTTGTACAGAAGTAATTGTGAAGAGAGCCAATAAGACCATTTGCATCAACAGAAGGAATGAAACTTTTAAATTAAATATTGAATCAGTTTTCATCAAAGTTTTCTTGGTGGGGCCTCCCTCGTGGTGCAACAGGTTAAGCGCAGCACTGTGGAGCTGTCGGCAGCTGTGGTGCGAGTTCGACGCCCGGCCGGGGAGATTCCCACATGGCGCGGCAGACCTCTCCTGCCTCACCCGCTGCTCCCCTCAGCAGTGGATTTTGGTCGATCTGCCTGTTCTGCTCCCCGCTCTGTCTCTGGTGAACCCTCTCGCCGCCCCACGCCTCTGGCCTGTATCCCAGTTTGCATGCATTAATAAATAAATCTTTAAAAGTTTTCTTGGTGGTTCACGAACAATAATCTTGGGTGATACTGGTGTAGATAGTGGGCAAAATAGGTTTGGGTAACAACCTCAACACCATCTGCAGGACAGCCATGGGACGGAGGACCCACACATGGGAGACCTGAGTGTCTCTTCTGCACTGTCCCTCATCTGTCGCGCTGTCACACTCTGTTGTTCCCTACCCTTGACCTCAGAAGGTGAGTGATGCAGCCAGGAGGTATAGAGGGGGTGAGGAAAGGGTCCGTGGTGAATGTCTGCTACACACCCCTGTTCCTCAGCTCGACCCCCGAAAGCCAGTGTTTCTCAGGCTTCTGCGCTGGATCACCAACTTTGCCCAGACTCTATGTTGTCCTGGGCAATCTCTGTACACTGTGTACCTACATGCATGTGCGACCTTTTCGACAGAACTGCCTGCTGGGAATCTGAACTACTGTTCTTCAAACTCAGTATGTCTTTCCCCTGAGCACTTTATGTGATCCCGATGAATGATGTCTTCTTCTGCCAATCACCCAAGCCGGAAGCCTCGAGGCCACCCCAGACACCTCTCCTTCCACAGCACCCGCCTCCAGGCGATCGTCCATGCTGTGGAGTCTGCTTTCCTAGCATCTTTTCTAATCTGTTTGCTTCTCTGCTTCTGGACCACTGCTACCTTTCGTCTGAGGTGCCCTATCTCGCGTGTGCCTCTGCCTCACTCACGCCCTTACAAGCCATTCTCCACTGCACCCATAAAGCAAAACAGGTCCACCATTTGGCCCTTTAACCTCCTCTTTGCCAATGTGGATTGCTTCTGTGGTTGAGTACACAATCCTGCCCCTGGGAGACTTCTCATTTCTGGCACAGGTCATCCTGATTCTTTCAGGCCCCTGTGCTTTTGGGCTCTGTGGCCAAAGTCTGATAGAGCCTGGTAGTAGCTAGAACAGCCTTTCCGAGGCTCTCTTCTTGAACCAGCTGTGTCAAGTTACCTAATCCCTCCAAACCCCATTTTTTCATCTCTTAATTAGAGATAATAGAGATCTCTTATGTTCAGGGATAATTGAGATAGTACCTTTGAGGCCCTCGCCTTGCTGTCTCTCCTGAGTGCCCACCGAACACCCCGGTGGAATGTCTCCTCCGTTGAGGATTTGCTTGGCCAAAGCCACATCGTTTGGCTTTTCTGTCCTTGGTATCCCATCGGTATTTTGTTCAGACCTGGTCTTTGCTGCTTGCCCACTCTATTCATTTGTGCCTCCGACCCTCCCCTCGTTGCTGGCTCAACACCCAACACAGTGAGTGCGCAGTGAGCATTTGCTGAATGCTGAATGAGTGAGGCAGACTTTTGGAATGTTCGATTTGTCTTCTAGATTTGAAGGCATAATATATCATAGGATGACCTTAGCTATGAGGATGAAGGGATTCTCTTAATATTCCACTGTCCCTCAGTATTTTTATTTATGGAATACAACTCTGCCAAGTTTTTGTCTATCTCTAACTCTGACTTTTTCCTCCCTCTCTGTCCTGTGAGGGGAGAGTTTCCAGTGATAATTCCACCTCATACTCAGCGCCGTCAGTGTCTGTCCACACCCCTCTGCTCTGCCAGAGACACCATCTGGGTTAGGCAAGGCCAAAGGCATTTACTGCAGACCATCTTCCTCAACTCTGTGCGTGTCACGCGTGTCAAGGGAAGAAAGCGAGGGCCCCCTCTTGCGCTGGTTCTCCTGGGCGTGTCCCTCACCCCTTCTGGGCTTCACTTCCCTCACCTATTAGATTATCTCAAAGATCTGTCTCTGGGATCAAGCTCTCTGACGATGACCAACATTTTCCTGTTGGCTTGTGGAGACTGTACAGTGTTTCTACACACATTGTCTCCCTTTGTGAGGTAATACCTCTGACATATGCATCACCATTCATACTTTTCAAATTAAAGTGGAGTTGAGGTGGGGAGGGGGTAACTTCGCCAGGTGTATGGCTGCCATGAACACAAATCCCTGGCTCTATGCTGTTGTTATGAGGATTTCTGTGCACAGTGAGCTAAGCAAAGTACTTCTCTGTAGTGGGCACTGAAGAAAGGGTTGTATCAGTGACCACACTTGCTCCTGGGTGGAGAGCAGGGCTCACTGCAATGAGGAAGCGCCCAGGAGGCAAAATCCACCTGGCTGGCGCGTGGTCTTTGGGAAGCGGGAGCTCGAGATCTCATGCTGCCAGACAAGTGCAGTGAAAATTAAGAAAAACAATGGCGAGAAATTGAGCCCTGGGATCCTTAGTTCAGCTCATTGAGGCGGAAACCATTTACTTCCTAGAGCCGGTTCCACCAGCACAATGTTTCGCAGACAATTGATTTGCAGGCTGTGGACTGCATTATTGCCCCACGTGCTCACAAGTGGGTCGCACCAAACTTAGCCAACACCAGCCGTGAGAAGGAGCCAGTTCTGTACTCCAAGAACTTATGGAAGTGTTTGACCTAACACCCCTACTTTACCTACCTAGAAACTGAACTTTAGGGAGGTGAAGTGACTTGCCCGCAGCCTCACAGGGAGTTCGCAGAGGAAGGACATGAGCGCCTGGTTTCCTGCCTCCCGGCGCAAGTCTTTTTTTTTTTTTTTGCTGTGCCTTATACCATGCATTTAAATCTGGACGCTAAAAGTGTGCCAATACCTCAGACGAAGAGACAACCACCAGAAAGACAGATGTATCCTATGCTTCTGTTTAGAGAAAAAAAAAAAGGTACTAAAATCAAAATGAATATTAGATGGTAACTTTTAATCACTTTGAAGAATACAAAAATCTCACCGCTACTACCACCACTGGGACCCCCGCGGCCCCCTCCCACCGCCGCACCCACCCACACACCAGCCCCATGGAAAACTCAGATCTGTTAGTGATCAAAACCAGCTCTGGGTCTGCAACAGCCTTTTCTGGGAATATATATACAAACTTTGGCAGGAGTTCAATCGGTGCGGCTCAAATACCCACACCCACACCCAGGCCTGGGCAATGTCAGTCTCCTGTCAAACGTGGACACTTTCTGGGAACTTGGGGATGATGGTTATGGCGGGTGTGGCCCTGAAGACTCCCAGGCAATCAGGTGAATTCGATTAAGCACACGGGTGTGGGGAATAAGATTTCCCCTTCTGTCGTTTTATTCTCGTGAGAGCTGATTGAGTATCCAAAATGACCTCATTAGGAAGATTGCTCTATTTTTCATTGCTTTTCCAAGAATTCAGCCTAGAGGAAGAGTTGTTTTCTTCCCCGTGTCTCGTGAGCTTTCGCTGTCTGTCGCGTGCGTGCAGACCTGTGAGCGGCGTCCTCCTGTCTGGTGACTTGGAGCACTTCAAAAGGACCGTGTCAAGGGGGGTCAGAGGGAAGGCGTGGGGCCGCGGCCGCGCAGGGGATGCCTTCACGTGGGAGCGGGGCCTCCAGCAGTAGCTGCGCTGCTCTCGGAGCAGAGTTGATACAGAGAGTTCTTCGCCCGGCGGCGGATGCCTGCGGGGCCTGCTGGACAGGCGTCGAGACTGGCGCCAGAACCCCCAGCAGGGTGTGGGGTGGGTATAGCAGAGGGCTTGTCCCTGTGCCAGGCTTGGCGCTGAGGCACAGGTGTGGAGCGGATGAAACTGAGCAGGGGCTCTTCGGTTCTGGGGTCGCATGGAGCTTGACCAGTCCAGGGCTGCCAGCAACTCTTAGTAAACACGTGGGGAACTTGACAGAGCAGGAGAGAAGGACACAGGAATGCAAACCCTCGGAAGATCTTAGCTGAAACGGGAAAGGAAATAAATCGTGGTCAAAAAAGAGAGCCGGGCATTGACAGGACCCAAAGGTAATCCCGCGGAGTTAACACTAGGCCAGGCAGGAATACTCAGGGGACTGGCTGGCAGTCCCGCTGCTGAGATACTGCCTTAAATTGCCCAATAGGAAAAATGCAGCCCCTTCTCTCCCTCAGCCCCCACCCCTGCCTCAACTCTTGCTCCCTGACGGCCTTTGGAGTCCATGGGTGAGGTCTAGACAGCAAAGAGTGTGAGGGAAGAGCTAATTGAGAGAATGACAACGAGAAAAGGCAAAAGAATCAGGGCGTGGGAAAGACGGTCTCCGGCACCAAACCTCAGGACCGTGTGAGAGATCGGCAAGGAACAGAGAGCGGGGCGCACCCAGGGCGGGGAGCAGGAGGAGGAGCTCAGCTCAGGCGTGATGCCGCCCGCACCGAATGGGCAACTCTCGGACCAGTGCGAGGCTTCTTCTGGAAGGCCAATACGAAGGCAGGCCTGACGCAGTGGCAGTGAGCGTCGCTTCTTCACATGCCCCTTCATGCCACCTGCCTCTTGCCCCTTCACTCTCAGCTGGCCACCCAGAACCCTAGGTCCAAATCGCTCCCTCCCTCCAGCTGACCTTTCACCCAGCTCTTTGACCTGCCTTGTAAATACGCCCCAGACTTACCTCTTCTCGCATCCTCACTTTTGCTTAATCCCAGCCCCGGACTTTTTTCGTGGGTTGCTCCTCAGCGGGGCCCTCACCGGGTCCCGACACTGCTGCTTCCACCCCCCACCCCGAACCCTCGCCAGCGACCTTACTCGGGCTATTCTTGTAATTTGTGTTCCTTAAAACGCTCCTGGCTTTCCCGTTTTCCTCCAGAGTGAATTTCAAAGTTGAAGGTTATTAATTTGATCCCTCCCACCCAAATGTTCTAGCTCCCCTCCCCTCCCCTCCTGCTCCCTGACACACCAGCTGCAGTCATCCTGCTCACGTCCTTCCCCTAACGGCGGTGCCCCGGCGCCTCGTGCCCGGTGCCTGGCACAGACCCTTTCCACCCGCCCACCTCCTGTTCACACTTCCAGGCCTTGGTCAAACACCACCTTCTCTGCAGAAGTCATCATTCTCACTGCTTTCATCACTTTTTCTCCCATTTTTTTCTAGAAATCTCTTCATATCACATTTGCTCAGTGCTCCTGCCCCTAGAGAGTTATCCATGGGTTTAATTTCTCTCTGCATCTGCGGCGTTCACTGTAGCTGAACCATAAGGACGTGCATGGTTGAGTGAGCCGGCGGTTTACCCGCGCAGCGCTCGTTGGCCGAGTACCTGTCTCTCCGGTGTCTCTGGCCTCCACAGTGTTCCGGAGAGTGTGTCGGTGCGTCTGCGTGTGTGTGCACGTGTGCTATTTTTCTGTTGTCCATTAGCCGGGTTATCGAGCGACCACCTTTGTCTCACATTTTGTGGGCTGTGGGGGAGGCAAGTGGAAGGTGGCCCGGTGACAGCAGAGTGTCAGCAGTGCCCTGTCATCCAGGGCTAAGGCAGCCACACGTGTTGCTCAGAGAACCTGGGGCCCCACCTGTGGGCCTCAGAGTCTCAGGTCCGTGTCATCATCACACTTGGCAATGACGAGCTCTTGTCCGCTCACCTCCTAGCGTATTGCAGGTGCTTTCCTCTCGTTCTCTCCTCTCATGCAGACGCCCCTTCTGCTTCTCCCGGGAGCTCACACATCTCTGTGTGAACAGGGAATGCGGCGTTGGTCACCTGCTTCCTCCCAGGGTTTTGCCTGACCTCGGCCCTTCTGTAAGACAGCAGCTAACAGATGATGGAAGCCAAGGATTCAGATAAAGTTCACCTGTGAAACATTGCTCTTCGAATCTAGCAGGACCTACTCCAGCAGCGGTGCTCAGACCTCAGGTGAAATCTCAGGGTGTCCTCTGTGGCTCCCCTTGGTTCATACCAGACACTAGTCATTCTTAAAGACATGCTGTTTTCGAGACTATCACTTAGGGAGCCCTTTCTGTCCTCTGCTTACAGCATGCGGTAAGCGCTCATCTGCTGTTCTAGGTTTGGAGGCCACAGCGGCAGAGAGAACAGAGGCCAGTCCTGGCCTATGGCACTGACAGCCGGGGGGCACACATCGCAGAGCCGCCGTGAAACCTCGAGGGTGGCTATGACGAAATGCACGAAAGCAAGTAAGCAGGAAAATGCATACGATAATAGCAGCTCATCCATAGATAAGTGGTCAAATTTAGATTTTCCAAGGAAAGCTCATTTCAAGACATCCAAAAGCCATTGCTTAGACTGCCCTGGTGGCCCCGGTCTGCCTGTCTCCTCCAGCAGGAAAATGGTCGCTGGTCGCGTGAGCCCTGCTTCGGAGTCTCTCAGTCACTCAGTCAAGACTGGTTTTCTTTTTCCTGGAGATCGATGTGACATACGACATTGTGGGTCTATGGCTTGTTGGCTCGATTATTCACGTCGTGCAATCTGATTAGTACAGTGCTTGGCGAACACCTTTAGCACCTCACATAATTATCATTTCTGTTTCTGTTTTACTCTCTTAGCAACCTCAAAGTTTATAATATAGTATCTTGCCTGTTGTGCATTAGGTGTTCAGATCTCATCTATTAGTTTTAAGTTTGTACCCCTGAACAACATCACCCCAATTTTCCCACCCCACCCGCTCTGCTCTCTATTTTCACAAGTTCAACTTTTAAAATTTTTTAAAAAAGATTTATTCATTTATTTATGCATATCAAAGCTGGGGTGTACGCCAGAGTTTTTGGGGGGGATGAGAGGATTCCCCAGAGACAGAGTGGGAGCAGAACAGGTAGATCCACTGAAATCCACTGCTGAGGGGAGCAGCGGGGAGACAGGAGAGGTCTGCTGCGCCCGGTGGGTCAGGTCCCTGGTGGGGATCGAACTCAGGCCACAGTGGCTGCTGATAGCTTCCTAGTGCTGGGACTTAACCCCTTGTGCCACCAGGGAGGCCCAAGTTCAACTTTTTTCGATTCCACATACCAGTAATATCACGCAGCAGCCAAGACATGGGAAGCACCTAAGTGACCGTCCACATGTGACCAGAGTGTGTGTGCATATATACGAACACACATTTACGAATATATGTGCGTATGTACACAGTTAACATAGATATTTCACCCAAGGGAAGAATTATAGTGAGGGCTGTAAGGGAAAGACAGAGCACTTGGCGGGAGAGCACCGGATTGGGGGTGGGGCTGGCCGGCTTCTAACTCACTCTGTGATTTAGGCAAGCCCGTCGGCCTCCGTGTCTCCCCAGGACAGTAGGGGGGTGGGGGCCAGTAAAACCTGTCAAAGCAAGACAAGGTTCACCCAAGTAAGCTACGCTAAGGCTCACTGACAGATGCCTCACCCAGCCCTAGCCCACCACAGAGCCACGAGCGTGTTGACGAGTCGCCCACAGCCCGGTCCCAGGCTGAGGCGTTGCTACCTGCACTGGCGCGGGCAGTGGCGGGCACCCTGAGCGCCGGGGGCTTTCTGCATCTGAGAAGAGAACTCACAGAGCTATGGCCGGGAGTGTGTGGCAGGAAGGGCCCACTGTTCTGGTCAGTGTTCTTTTCGCAAGCATCCCTCCCCTCGTGGACGTGATTTCGGGGTGAGCTCAGCCTTGCTGTTTTGCTTCTTCCTCCTCTGTACTATAATGACCATGCTGAAGCGGATCGTTTCAATACATATTCTGGTTTGTCACTGCAAAGCCCACTTCTTCTCTCTCCGTGGCGCTGCCCACAGTCCTGGCCCCGCTCGCCCCCCATCTCAGCCTCCCTGCCCCTCCTCAGGACTCGAGCCAAAGTGCCGCTGCTCAGAGACCTTCCATCTCTCCTTGTTTCCTGTAGATTTGGGTGGAAATTCTGGTTTTCATTTCCAAGTATTTTCCTGAATTATCTTTCTTCACTCATATTTGTCTGAACTCTCTTAACTCTGCTGTAAATTATGAAATATTCCTGGTACAAAGGAAAATGTGCAGAATAACAGGAAAGACTCACGAGCCTACCCCTTGGCTTTTGCAGATCTGAGATGCTGACATATTTGCTTCGGAACCTTTTTTAAGACACAAAATCATGAAGATCCAGTTCAAGCACTTGGAGTCTCCCCTCTCCCCAGAGCTGGCCATCAGTTTGTTTTTCTCAGTCCCACGTATGTTTTCCTAAGTGGATGACAAGCTTACATATCCGCCAGCTAAATGCAGTGTTTGCTTCTGTGCTTTCCAAGTTGATGTGAATAGCGATCTGCTCTGGTCCTCACCACACACTTTCCTCACTCACTGTTGTGTCTGGGATTTTTTATGTCAACACACATAGTGTTGACTCATTCATTTTTATCGCCGTATTGTATTCTATTTAAATAGGTATTTAAACATATCTCTCTAGTCTCCTCGTTTCCTTTTTGTTGTTGTTGCTATTACAGAAGAGGTGGCAGCGAAATTTCATGGGCAAGTCTCTGTGCAGTGGGAAATAGTTTCTCTAGAATATTTCCTTCTGAGACCTGAAATTGCTAGGTGGTACTCTTCTGTTTCACCAAACACGACCCTGCTGCTTTTCTAGGTCATTCCGTTTCATGGTCTTGCTGGCTGTTTACAGGAGTTCATGCTCCTCCCCACCCTGGAGATACATAATATTCTCAAGAGTTTGAAATTTGTGTCAAACTTTCAAATGTGACATGGTGCTTAGCTGTTATTTTATTTTGCATTTCTCTGACTGATAGTGAGGTTGAAGGCATCTTCAGAAGTTCGGTAGCCATTATTTTCAGCTAGTAGTAATTATCTGTGAATATTTGCTGTCCATTTTTTACTGTTCCTCTTTTTCTTATTGTGATTATTAGTTATTAATTATGGATATTAATATTTATAAACTGCATTACACATATCTTCCAGTCCGTGACTTTTATTTCTGTTTACAGTGTCATTTCTTGATAGATGTCTTCTTTATTAACGTGGTGAACAGTATTGGTCTTCTCCTTTATGGTTTTTGTTTTGGGGATTTGAGAATCCTTACCTTGGGCCTCCCTGGTGGTGCAAGGGGTTAAGTCTCAGACTATGAGGCTGTCCGCAGCCACTGCAGCACGAGTTTGATCCCCAGCCAGGGAGCTTCCCATAGGGCACAGAAGACCTTTCCTGTCTCGGCGCTGCTCCCCTCAGCAGTGGATTTCAGTCAGTCTGCTTGTTCTGCTCCCCACTCTGTCTCTGGTGAATCCTCTCACCCCCCCCCCCACCTCTGGCCTGCACCTGAGTTCTTGTATGCATAAATAAATAAATCTTGAAAAAAAATCCCCGTCTTAATCTGAGGCTATAATGATATTTTCCTATAAAAGTTTACATTTTCTCTTCATACTTAGGCGCATAGCCCAGTCAGGATTTACGCAGGTGCTGCTGTGCCGTAGGGTGTATTTGTCCGCGTTTGTCCTGGTTTGTACGTGGCTGGCCGTTGCCCAGTGCCGCGTACTCACGCCTCCCTCTTTCACTGGGCTGTGGGGCTCTCTCTGCTGCAAATCGAGTTTCCGTGCACACGGGGTTCGCTGCCAGAGCTCATTATACTGTCCGTGGATCTGTCTGTCTGTCTCTGGATTCTGTCATGTCATGCTTATGACTTGTAATCAGACTTGATATTTAGTGGGGAAAAATCTCCCGCCTTGTTTTTCTTCTTCAATATTTTGCTGTTTATTTTAGGGCCTTTGTTCTTCTGTATGAATTTTTAAAATCATTCTGCCAAGTACCATAGGAAACAGTTGGGATTTTGACTGAAAGCGTATTGAATAATAACATCATCTGGAGAAGCGCCTGCGTCATGCGCTCAGTTTTTGCAGGCACACACCCAGAGCAGCGCCCATCCCTTCCATCACCTTCTGTGTTTTTTAAACATGTGGTAGCATCGTTCCTATAAGTATTTTGTATTCGCGCCCATAAATTTGTACCTAAGCACCTTATCATTTCTGTTGCTATTGCAAATGGTATTTTTCAGTGGTGTTTTCTAACCCAGTGTATTCAGGCATTTACGTCACTATTCTGCTAAAGTTACTCTAAGTCAAATGGACATATTTCACACCTTAATTTTTGTGCCATTTAATATTCCCAACCGCTTCCTTATTGTTGAGACAACTCTCTCTTCCTTTGTCTCCATGAAATCCCATTCCTGCTTTTCCTACAGCTCCTGTCAGTCTTCTTCCTGAGTCATTCCTCTTCTTCCTGAACGTCTCCCACGGTGCTGCGGCTGTTTCCCTGCTCATGGTGTCAGTGACATCTGCAGCGAATCTGTCTCCAACTCACCCCAAACCTCTCTCCTGATGGCCAGACCCACAGAGCCAGCCACCCCTGAAATCTCAGTGCGGGTGTACCCGAGGCCTCCGAGACCGACACATGGCAAGTGGAGCTCAGTGCTCCGCGTCTCAGCGAGGCTTTCTCCTCGAGCCCCAGCATCGGTAAATAATGACACCAGCCACTCATGCACAAGCCAGGAAGCTGGGGGTCGTCCTCGACTCCTCCCCTCACTTTTGCACCTGCTCTCTGGCGTGGACCCACCTGCTGCAGCAGCCAAAGGTAAACACTGCAAAACACAGCACGATAATAGCACTCCCGACTGAAGCGCGCCTAGGCTCCCTGTGCCCTGGCTCTCTGGGCCTGTCATGTTCTAGTCTTGCTTCTGTCACCGTGACCTTCCCCAAGAGGCCCTTGCCTATCTGTTCAATCCAGACCCCACTCTCTTGCGCTTCCCATCACGGATAATGACACCCGGGTACCTGTCACCCAGGTCAGAGATGCAGGGTTGGTCTGTGATTCCTGCCTCTGTTGGTCCAGCTGCTCACCAAGTCCTCCGCATCCTTGCTCTTGAACACGTCTCCCACCCGGCCCGCTCCGTCTGTGCACAATGCAGACCTTCATTCAGCACGCAGCACGCTTCCCGGCGTGCCTCTGGCTCCACGCGCAGCGACTGCTTGCCGTCTCTGAGAGCTCCGTGCCGTTTTGTCTCCATGTTTTCATCCATTCTTTGCCTTCTCCTCACACAAAAAGGCTCTTTCTTCTTTCTCAACTTAATTGCCCCTCAACTGCCTCTCAGATCTTCACGGCTTGGTTCAAGCCCCGTCCCTTCCGGAAGGTGGTCTCGTGCCCTCTGTGTCATCCAGGTGCTAGCTCACGTGGGTTGGAAGACTTGACTTGGGCAAGTGTTTCCTTTGTACATACCTTAAGTCCCCCCAAACTGATGGCCGCCCTCTCCTGAGAGATGGCCGTCTTCCCTACCTCGTTACGCCTGTTGTCCCACTGTCGTGCCCCCATCATCAGCGTGGGCCAGCGAGGCTGGATCATTGCCACGTTACTTTGTGCTTGAAGCAAATTGTATCATGTTCATGGCACAGAAATGGAGTGAGCAAATGTCTTGACACTTTGTTCCTGTAGCCATTGGCTTGTTTCGTCATCCGTTCCTGCCCCCCACCCCCGCTGTCCCGTCAACAGACAAATTTGAGGTGACCCCTGGGAGAAGGCTGTGCCCTGTTCGCCGGAGGCTCCCTTCTGCTCCCTTCCGCTCCCTCCAGAGTGGACTGGATATCTGTGGGGTGCGGTAGGACAAGATGGCGCCTGAGGACAAGATGGCGCCGGAGGAAAGAGGAGCTAGGTCCGCCATTACAAGATGGCGCCCGAGGAATGAGGGGGCGGAGCTTTGAGAGTGGGTAAACAGGATAGCCATAGCCCGTGATGTTCACGTGTACAGCGGCTTTGGAGCTCGTGCGCGCGTGATCACTAAGACCATTGGTCGGGCCCAGTTTGACCTTTACCCTG
>PVIJ01001249.1:0-80180 GCA_004024925.1 Scalopus aquaticus | reverse complement strand
ATATCACAAAGGGCACCTCAAGCTCCCTGACCTGCTCCGAGATCTCAAGTTGATCGGCCCTGAGGTGTCTGTAGACGAGGGCCGGCTGACGCCAGGTGCCGTGACGCCTCTGACCAAACCGGAGACGCAGTGCGAAGGCAGCAGGCCTGCCTGCAGGAGGCGGGTGGCCTCTCTGAGACCATGCCACCACGGAGCCTGGCGTTGTGCCCCGTGTGCTCTGTACAAGCGGAACCTGAATGTGCCCAAGACACCAGCGATGCGTCATGAGCTCAAAGCCAAATACATAGACAATCCTGAGCACCCTTCCTGGCCATGCAGGGCTCTGCTGGGGTTGAGCAAGGCCTGCTCTCTGGCCCTCAGCACTGACCACCTGTGGATGTGCTGCAGACTCGACACAGTGACACACTAGGCGTTGATAGCGGGCTCCTGAGGAGATGTGGGCCTGCGGGTGTTTGGGGTCGTATGTTTCTGTGGTTTTCAAATGTTCTTTAATTATGGAAAAATTCAACTTCGTTAAAATTTCAAAAATAAAATAGGAAAAAAGCCACCCATGCATCTTGCCGCTAGATGCCAAGAAGGGCATTTTTCAAACAGACCGTAGAAGACAGACTCGTGGTCGCCGAGCCAGTGCCATTCATAAATTCCCACTTGCCAGCCTGCGGTTTTGAGTTACCATGGCGAGTTGCAGGTAATTAGAAATGTGCCTTCAAAGCTGCGTGGAAATATGGACTCCTGTGTACGACTCATGGAAAAGGAAAGTTCGGGAACATGGTATGGAAAACACCCAGCTATCCACTGCGCAAGAAAAATATTCTGTCTCTTCGAATAAGAAAAGAATGAGAAAAACTGTGATCATTATAATTATTTTAGAAAGAGGGCTGAGGAAGAATATAAAAGCAGAGATGAAGAGAAAGCACTGCCTAGAAGAGGCCAAGATCCCCGAAGCAAAGGAAAGTTAATAAAGGGGAAAAGAGCACGGAAAGGGAGGGGGAGGGAAAAGACGGGCTAAGAGATGTTAACATTTGGGAACAGACTAGAAAATAAGGCTCGGAACCGGCGTGGCCTGCCCGGGGGCTGACCATGGGTCCCTGTGAGCTGTGTGGGAGCCCGCGGGTCCATGCCCGTTGAGTCGCTTGACAGCATGGGAAGGAGTCACGGATGATCGAGAGCCAAAGGCAAAAGAAGGGGTCTCCAAGGCCGTCCCTGAGGTGCAGGGGCACCACGCCAGGCACCTCGGAGAGTGGTGGCAGATCCCTTCCTAGTCCCTGATTCCAGATGGGAGCAGTGGGGGCTGCTGGGAAGGTAGATCGTTAGCACCCCAGCCACCCACGCAGGGTTGGGCTGCTTCCCATCCTTCTGGGTGGACAAACAGAGCAGTAGCATGGCTTCCCCGCATCGTGCAGTAGCTGCACTAGACTGAAGTCCGCTTTTAGTGCGGGGTCCTTGCCCGCACACTCCTCTCACACAACCTGGACACGCATGCAGGCAATTAGGCACTCAGCACAGCACAGGAGCGCAGTGAGAACCTGTCACTTTAGACACGCACATGCACACGTGCAGAGAGCAGGTGCACCCACATCCAGCTCCAGTGCTCCCAGGCCCGCTAATGCACTGTGCCCGGGGACCGCGGCGCCCAGGACCTATCTCGTATCACACAGAACCTCGAGGGGCTGGAAGCTGGTTTGAGCAGGCGCCTGGGGCCAGGATCCCAAAGTTCTCCACGTTTACTTTGGAGCACAGCGAGTGTTTCCAGGGGACATTCAGCTTCTATTCCTTCAGACCTGGGAAGACAAGCAGAGCTAGAGCTGACCTGGGGAGACAGCAGGTCGAGGTTCTAGTCCTGCAAGATGTGTGGCTTGGGCCAAGACCCTTTCCCTCTCTGGGCTCAGTTCCTCTGATGTAAAATCCAGGCTGAGGCCCAGGGCTCCCCGAGGACCTTTCAACAACTGAGGCTTTTTACCTGGCAAGGCTGCCGGAGAAACTGCCGTGCACAGATGTGAATGCCACTCTTGCAGCCTGGGCACTTCTGAGCCCATTCCACCTCCCACTGCAGCCCCCCAAAATCCACTCATTTGGGGTGAAAACCAGGGTCTGGGGTGGACCCGCCTTGACTCCAGCCTCATTCCCAGGGCTGACGGCCTCGCAGCCTGAGACCTGGGACCAACGAGGAGGTGAGCCAGGGAGAAGAGCTGTGTGCCCGCCTCCAGGCCCCCCACCCCAGTCCTTCGCGCACCCGCACTCAGCACACACAAGAGTCTTTCCGGGCACTCCCCCAGAGGGTTGCCAGCCGTTTGTCCAGTCAGCTGAACTGGGTGCATCTCTTTTCAAATAACTAGATTGTGCCTTGGTTCATTTTTTTATGTGTACTTTACAGATTAATGAAATGTATGTTCCCCATGGGGGGAAGTAAGAGGCATCTTTTAGCTCCTCCTACACATTATAGCCATTAACACAGATAAGAGGGAATCAAGATTCTGTGTTAGTTTCTAAATAAGAAGACCTTGTAATGTCTCTTCCAGGCTGCCTTGACAGTTCCCTTCCAGAGGGTCTTTGCATATGGAGGGTCCATTTGCTCCCACAAATGCAGAGGGCTCCAGGATGAGTAAAAGGTGGCACCGCCCATCACTTATGGGCTTTGTGACTTTGGCCGAGTCATTGCCCATCCACCGGTAGCTGCCCCTCTCAGCTGCGCTCTGGCACACCTAGCCTAGCTACCCACTCACAGGGACACCAGCACATCAGAGACCAAGGCCACCACCGGGACATCACTGTGTCAGCTGCCCACCACTGACCACGCTGTCCTGTGACCCTCAAAGCGAGGGCACTGGCCAGGGCCTCTGAGATACAAGATACCGTTCACACGGAGGACTGGACTGTGCCCCAGAGGTGAGCCATCGTGCGGGCAGAGCTGCTGATGGGCGCCTGGCTGCAGGGAGAAATACTGGGGGTGCAACTGACTCTTGTACCTGGATGGTATTTGACTGTCAAGTGCTTTTAGCCTGTTATTTCAACAGAGCTTAGTATATCTGAAGTAGGAAATTGATAAGTTTGCTGCTTGGAAATGAAAGTTGCTTAAGTTGCTAAGTCTGATGCTTGGATACTGCTGCTTGCCGGGGCGGAGAGCTGCTGGGAAAGTCTCTGTGCTGTGCTGCTTGTCCACAGTAGTAGCTATGGCTACCTTGACCCCTTACCAAACAAAGCTGATGATGGCTGGGGTAGGTAAGTTTCCTTATACAAACTGTATGAAAACCTGCATTCCTGTTATTCGGGGCTCAAACTTTTGGGAGTTATCCCGCTGAGCCCGCTGGTGTGACAATTAAATCTCTCTCTCCACCTCTCTGAGTGCTGTCTGATTTCTCTGGAAAGTTGCTGTAACATATCCATTTTCTGGAAGAGGGAAGTAAGGTTCAGAGAGGTTGGTAGACTTGTCTAAAGGGTACAGCCCATAAGGGACACATGTGGAGCTTACGTCCAAGTGTCTTGGCTTCTGGACGTTCTTCCACATTCTAAATAAAATGTGAGTCTAGGTTTAGCAGCTCAGAGGTGTGGACAACGCAGTATTTGCATGTAAGCTCAGAGGAAAAGCCTCCGTATTCACTTGCTTCTCCCTCTAACCCAGCGAACATTCACCGGAGGCTTCTGCTGAGCTAGGTGCGGCCCTGGGCTCTTCGTGCTCTTCATTTCAAATGGGGGCAATTCAATATGGCAGGTTTTCTTTTTCTTTTTCTTTTCTTCCTTTCAACCAGCAATAAACTTGCTACCAGACTTTTAGGACTTTGCTTTAGGGTAACATCAGCATTCACTTGCAAGAGAATTTTCTTCTAATTTTTCACCCCCCCCCCCAATCTGGAGAGACTCTCCTCCGATGGATTAAGAGCGCTGACCACAGACTCTGCATCCAGCTTGTCTGGCCTGCAATCTTACCACCACTCCTTCTTAGCTGTGCAACCTCAGGCAGGTTGCTTACCCTCTCTGTGTCTGTTTTCTCGTGTGTATGATGGCATTTATATTGGTACCTACCTACTTGGGTTGTGGGAGGAGCAAATGAGTTAGGGATCGGTAAAGTCTTTAGAACAATGTCCGACTTGTGCTAAGTGCTATGGAGACATTTGCCACGAATGGTCTTGTGATGACAAGGTGGGCAAGAATAGAAGAAATTCTCAGGGAAAAGTCGGAGCAAGTAGGAAGTGGTGCAAACAGAGTCACCCCTCCTATTCAGGATGTCTAGGATGGGTGTGTCTAGGGGTGGGGTGGGGAGGAGGGAGCATTTGGGTGAGGTGCATTCGGACACTGCTCGAGAAGAGAAAGCTTGGTCTGACCATCACTGCCCCCTGACGGGACAGCAGCTTGGCAGAGCTGGTGGGAGAGCGCCCATCCAGGCGTCTGCAGGCGAGGCTGGATTCTGGCCCTGTGAGCAGTTGGCCTTGCCCTGGCCTGTTCGCGCCTCACGGCCCCATCTGTGTCTCAGCCTGAGATTAAGGGTGACAGATTCGGGCAGGACGGCTGTGGCCTGCCGTGGCCCCTGCGCTGGCCAGCCGGGCTCTTGCGGTGCGGCGCGGGTCCTGTCTTCGCGGCGGGGGCAGGCCTCGGCTGCCCTAGGCACTCCAGGGAGGGCTGTGTGAAGGCTGGGGCCTGCAGGCCAGCAGCCACGGGGAGCGCCCCAGCCCAGCCTGGCCTGCCACCCACGGAGAGGGTGCCTCTCAGCCACCGCGAAGCTCAGGCGAAAGGAGCGAAGCTCGCAAGAAGCGGGTACAGCCCTCAAGGTGCAGCTAGCCGGGAAGTTACTTCTAAAGGGAACCTTCCCCTCTCTCTGTTTGGCACGGGAGGTGGGAGCATTCAGGGTGCTGGGACAGGAGAGGGGGGCTTCCTCACAGCCCTCTTCCCCCAGGGGCAGTAATGGTTCCAAGTGGGTGCAGCCTCAGGCCAGATGATGCGACTTGCGAGCCAGCAGCTGTTCCAGGCAGCCCACCTGGGTCTGACTCACGGGCAAAAAACACCTCAAACTCCCTGGTTTCCACGGGCAACCTGGCACCCAGCACGGCTGCCCCATCAGCCCCCACAGCTCTGTGAGGCCTCGTTCAAAAGCACAGCCATCATCCCCGATGCGGCCCCGAACATGCTCGAAAATCGCACCCCTTCCAGGCTGGCATCCAGGGTGGAGGCGACTCCGCGGTTGGCGTTTAGGCTGCTCTTCTCTCCGGCCGCAGACAGACGCGCGGGCCAGGGGAGGAATGGGGCGCTGTCAGAGCACCCCTCGTCTGCGTATTCCGAAATCAGCCCAGAACCCCTGGGCTCACCCCCCCGGGCGGCCTCCCAGAAGTGCCCGCTCTCTTTTTAAATCAACATGGGGCCGTGTTGAAGTTGGCACAGGCTGTAGGAGAATACTCAGCTTGGAGGACTGTGTCGGGTTTTCTTTCTTTCCTTTTTTTTTTTAGCCTAATTGATCTAAGGGCAACATCAGACCCTGGCTGGACTCTTCTCCTTCCACGGAAGGCTGGCTAATAGAGAGTGATTCCTGACTGAAGGGGAGGGCGCGGCGGGAGCCCCGCAGAGCCCGCAGTCCGCCCTGGGGAGACCTGTGCGGGGGAAAGATCCCAGACACTGCCCGGTGTCAAGGAAGTGACCTTCCTCGATGAATGAAAGGTCAGGAGATCATGTTTCTCACGTGCTTCACTCACAGGCGGAATTGATTAGAAGCTGAAATTAATTGCGAACTGGGATTAACCATTTGCTTTTGTACCATGGTCAGAATTTATTTTTCAGTTGTAGTGGCCTTAGTGCTTTTATGCCAAGGTTTTCTTTACTGTACTGCTAATTCCAGGAAATTCCCCACAGTGAATGGACATGTCTGCCCACTCAGTCACTCAGAAAAAAAAACCCATGGAGCCTGAAAGGCAATAAACTAAATACTACCTTGGATTAGCAGAGCCAGAGCAGAAAACGTTGAATCCTTAATCAGAAATGGCCTGCGCTGCTCCCGAGGTCGCCGAGTAAAGGCCGGAGCTGCAGCTCATTCCCGGGGCTTAGCTGCCAGAAGCAGCCACAGCAGCACCAGGAGGGGCTCCGTGCACAGCCGGTTAACCTGAAGCGACAGCGCAAGGTGGTCGCCCCAAAGTGGAGGCGTTCTTTGGGGGTCTTGTTACTGGTGATGTGGAGAGTCCAGTCGGGGGGAGGCGGGCTAGCCAAACATGGGCTTGGGGGAGCAATATGGGCCCCCCTCCTGGGGCCGGTGGCAGCCAGACTGCAGCAAAGTGCGAAAGCGCTCCTGGGCGCGGCGGAAAGGGGCGGGTCCGCAGGTGGCTTCCCCGCCATCTTCCCGGAAGGAGCCCGGAGTCTGTGTGCAAGTTCCAGTCGTGAGGTGGATTCAGTTCTGCAGAAATGAGGCTACCGGTGGGAACATGGGCGGGGAGCACATCGAGGCGGGGCCCAGTGTCCTAGCGGAAAGGAGTCTGGGTGGCTTGGGGATGGGGACGGGGTGGTCACATACATCTGAACAGGTGTGAACCTGTACCCCTAAATTATACAGGGTGTTGCCTGTGAACATCACCTCCATAAAAATAATACAATTGACAATGTATACAGAATTTGATTAAAAAGAAAGGTAAATATGTGGACTACAAAGAAACAAAGTAGAAAACAAACCCTAGAAATCTGATTGCAGAATTGAGGCTACCAGAGGGGTGAATGTAGCCCCGAAACTATAATCGGTGTTGTCAACCAATATTACCTCAACAAAACATCATTTTATTTTATTTTAAAGGCAGAGTCAATGTTAAGTTGAAGGGGGCCCCAGAGAGAGGGTGGGCCGCTGGGGGAGGAGCGCTCACTTGTCCCACCTGGGTGGGGCTGGCGGGGGCTGTCTCTGACCCCCGTCCACTGCTTCCCCTCTGTTAGAGCGCTCCGCCCGCCGGCCTGCAATTGTCTGTTTATGTGTCTGTCTCTCCAATTAGACCTCAGCCCTGAGAGGGCAAGGGGCAGGCTTTGTTCAAATCCCTATTCCCAGGGCCAGACAGTCTGGCACACAGAAGAGCCTCAGGAAAGCGCTGCTGAACTGAGTGGAAAGCAAAGCCTCTGAAAAGCACTTTGGTCTTCTCTCGAAAGAGGGAGGTGATTCATTCCAGACGGAGACTGGAGGGTTGCGGCCTCTTCTCCACTGGCCCCTCTTGGCTCTGTATTCCCCACGCCTGTGGCCTTGTGAGCCAGAGCTCAAGGCGATGGCCAAGCCAGCGAACCGGCTCCCCCCTTCACAATCCACAGAAACACAGAAAGCACATAACCCAAATCTGCTTTTACCAGTAGTCGGCACCTCGCAGGTAACTTCCATGTCATGGGGCAAACGGTACTTTACAGTGGAGGGATCACGTTGTCATCACTTTCACTCAGAGGTGGTAAATCCGAATGCGACACAACACAAAGGACACGGGGCGTCCTATGAAATAGTCTTGCAAAAATCAAGTCAATAAGCCCAACTTCCAATTTCCAGAAAATATGGAACTAGAGATGAAGTTAAATAATGACAAGGAAATAATCTATTACAATCCTGTTTTCTTCCAAAAGTCAGGGTCATCAATCTTGATTAAACAAGTATTAAAAGACACCACAAAAAATGCAAAGTGTGACTCTGAATGGATCCTGATTTTTATTGAAGCAGCTATCAAGCACAGTTTGGAAACAATTTGTGAGACTTGAGTATTACTTGACAATAGGCTTATTTCTGGAGTGTGACAGCGGCGCTGTGGGTAATGAGAATGTCTTCGTGGTGGGAAATGCAGATTGAAGTAACTGGGCACAGGACACGCTCATAGCCCCTTATTTTGAAATGGTCTAGAAAAGTATTAGAGCAAGTAAATGTGGGAAAAATAAAGACAACAAACCGCACACACACACTTTTAAATTTCAGATGTAGGCTTTTGAGTATTATATTCTCTCTGCTAAAATACTACCACTTCTTGGTCCTTCTAAAATCACAAAACATATTGCCAGGCCCCAAGGAAGTACATGGCACTCTCCAGGCATCCGAAACAGATATCGAAGGCAGAGCAGTAAGAACGCAAACTGGATCGTGGAGGAAATGAGAAAGATAAAGGTCCATCCGAGCTTTGGATGGGGAAAAATGACCCCCGTGAAAAATCAGAGCCCCCAAGTTCCCCGCTCCTGGTGGATGTGGAATGAGAACCTCGCGCACAGGAGCCTGGGAAAGGAAGGCTGCAAACCAGGACGCGCTGGCCTCCGACATCAAAACAACCCACATGACACTATGGCCTCACCTACAATGCAAATTACAAACTACATAAGAAAATAAACCTTCACATGGGAGAATCAGCAGACACACATAAAAACTCGTACTCTCAAATCTTGAAACAAAAGGACAGTTTGAAAGAAATCGTAAAGTAAGTGTTTAAAATTATTGCAGAGAATTTTTTAAAAAAGAAAAAAATGAAAGAACAGGGCAATGTCATAACAAGACTGGGAAAGAGCCATGGAGATCTTCTCCACATGAAAATTGTAGTTATTCCATTTAAAACCTCAGGGACTGAGAAAGCAGACGTGACTCTGCTAAAGAAAAAAATGTGAACTGGAAGATAGAGGAAATGAAGCCACCCAGAATGCAAGACAGGGGTAGAATAGGAAATATGAAAGTGCCATAAAGAAGTTTAGAGGGCTGAATAAGGACAGCCAGCACATCCAGTAAGAGATCCAGGAGAAGACATAGACCGGGAGAGGGGCAGGCAGAGGGATGGGAAAGGGATGGAGGGAGGGAGATTGAAGTAATAAAGGCTAATAACTGAAATAAGGCACAACTCGCCAGATGAGAGAAGCAGAATAAATGCAGATTTACTCCCAGACATATTATGATGAAAGTTCAGGGCATTAAAGAGAAGAGAAAAATTTTTTAAAAACTTCCAGAGAGAAAAGTAAGCATTACCCTCATCCCCATAAAGAGATAACAAAGGACAGTGACTGTCTTCAGTGTATCTTTAATGTTTGGGAGAGGGATGTCACCATTGAATTCTATACTCAACTAAATTACACTGGTCAACAAATTTGTACAAAAGTCATGTTACTGAAATAAAATTAGTCATTTCCTATCAATTTGGATGTTCTCAACACAAATATGACAGTCAAATTCTATTGTTGGCTCTAGTTCTTTTGTAATCTGCAATAAATGGATGTTTACATCACGAAATGCATGCCAATAGTAATAGGCCTATGGTTAATACCTATAAAAGATCAAGTCATAGACGACTTCTTGGATTTCTTTGCTGGTCTCTTGTACAGCTGTTCAGGAGCATCTCTGGGGAGTGTCCAGCAGTAGTCAGCCAGCATTGGAGTGGACCATTTTCCCTGGTATCTTTGTTCCATGGATGCGATATCTTGATAAAACGTTCGCCATGTTCATCACTAACCATACCACAGTTTTCAGGGAAGAAATCCAGATGGGAATGAAGGAAGTGGATCTTTAGAGACATAGAGCGGCCAAGTTTCTGCTACTGCATCAGCATGTCTTCTACTAGATCCGTGGAGTTTTCTGCCCTGACATTCCCAAGAAAGTTTGTAGACATTAGGCGAAAAGCCTTCCATGCTTGTTTCACATCCCCCTGCAGCAAGTTGTTGAACCGGTCATCTCAACCCAGACAGAATGTTTGGGTAGACTATTCTCGACTTCTTTTGCTTCATTATTCCACCAGAAAGAGGAAGAACCAAGCAGAAGCCACAGTCTTTTCTGTGGCTGCTTGGCTCTCTCCACACCATGGGGACTGCAAACGGTATGGATGGTCTTTTGCCAGTGAACCACTGTGGAAACTGTGTTGTACATGGAGCACAGCATATATGCGGGGCCCAAGGCTTGTCTTGGTCACCAACCTTGCATCCGAAGGAAAGATGAGAAGCCTTCTTCAGTTGAGAAGTGATACTTTCTTCTGGTTGGCAAATGTCACTTCCCCACAAATAGAGCAGAAACTGTCCAAGTTATTGACGCACCTTTTGAGGCATTACTGTTCTGTATTGTGCCTAAATGGATCACATAATAACAGTTCTATGGAACAGTATCTTCAACTGTCTCGCACAAAGTCAAATATTTTCAATGTTCAACCTTTCTGACAGGGCTTTCTAGAGTGCACTGCTGACGTCAGCTTACTTCAGCAGCTGCCTGGCAGTAGTATTGCATTGCATCAGAAAATGATGCAATCAACTCTGGATGATGTGTGCATGATGGTTTTATGCAATGCGATGCAATATGACATGATTCTAGGCTGATTTCGGATGTTGTTGCAGTCCTGCTGGATAAATTTACACATGAAACATATAAAATGAATTCTATGAAATATCTTCAAAACAAGAGCTAATAAAAAATTTTCAGGGTTATATTCATGTTCAGCACACCAAGATACTACAGATTAGGGCCTTTTTAAATTAGTAATGATCTCACTGTTGACCAGTGTTATCATTCAAAAGTGGAGAAAAATAAAGACACCATCAAGGAAATAAGACCTCAATAAAATGAGCAAGTCAAACCTTGCAATATGTGAAAAAGACAACATGTCTTGGCCAAGTGGGGGTTTAGTCCAGGAAGGAAAGGCTGGTTCAATACTCAAAATTCAGTCTATGTATTCTACCATGTTAACCACAGAAAGGGGGAAAATACTATGAGCAACTAAATAAGCAAAAGAATTGAAAATTTCAGTCTATAGCCATACCACTCTGAACGTGCCCGACCTCGTGGGATCTCAGAAGAATTGGAAAATTCATTACCTTTAATATTAAAAAAAAAGCAATAACAACAGCAAATCAGGAATAGAGACACTGATAAAGGCTAAATATTCACAGCAACAACAAACACTATAATGAATGACAAAATGCTCCCCTAAGATCACGAGCGAGGCAGAAACATCCATTCTCACATCTCCACTTGCTGGTGTGCTGGAGTTCTGAGGCAGTGGAACATGGTCAGAAAAAAAAACCTACAAAAAAGAATAGAAAAGAAGTAAAACTGTCTTTATCCATAGACAAAATGGTCGTGCCTAGAAAAATTTCTAAGGCATCTTCAAAGCTTATTAGAAGTAATAAATGAACTTAACAAAGTCACAGACACAAGATGCAACATCAACACACAAAATTCCAGCAACAGACAATACATAATATATAGCAACAAACAACTGAAAAATGACGTTATAAAAAGAGCATTTACAACAGCATCCCAAAAGGCAAACAACTTAGGGATGCACTCAACAAGGAACTGGGCCCCTCCTCCAGCACTGAAATTCCAAACTACTGCAGGGAAAAATTGAAGAACATCTCAATAAATGTAGTTGTACCCCCTGGTTGACTCTGTCGAGGCCTAGTGAGCCCAGGGGAGAAGAGGGCCTGGGCCGCTGGGGAGGGCCCTTCAGGAAAGGCTTCATGGAAAAGGGACATTCGAGAACTTCAAGCTCTTTGAACACGACAGGAGCACCTGGTTTGATGGTGGCGGGGGCACAGCAAGTTGGAGGACATTTCTTGGGGAGTTTTCCTGGGGAGGGGTTTGAACTCGAACCTTTAGCCTGGAAAGACTGACTTGCCTGTCTGCTTGGTGAATTTGAGATAAGGGTGGTGATTATTCTAATCTCTAGAATTGAAAATAATAATCAGCGCACACACGTGGCTTTACATGCAGAAGTTCAGCAAAGCCAAAAGATTGGTCAAGGGCATGATTTGGCCCTAAAGTTTCCTGACGCCAGCACAGGGCACGGTCCCTGTTTTAAGCTGCCCCCTCCAACACTGGCCAAAGTAGCAAGACCACGGAAAACTCCGTTTCTGCGTGGAGATGTGTACTGTATTCCCGGAGGTCGGAATGGTGTTCTTCGTGTCCAGTCAAAACGAAACTGCTGCAGTGGAAGCTCTCATCCTTGAACTTCACCTCTGCTTAACAAAGGGAACAGCTCGATTCTCCTCCAGGGTGGTCCTCCTCGTGCCCAGCTCCCTCCGGTTGCAGGAAAAATGGCTCCTACAGGTTCTCACGTCGACCACTTCTCTTGCGATCTCACTCACTTTCTTCCCTTTCAATCTGCACTTTTCAAACTCCCTTCCTAGTCACTCTTACCCGCTGTCGTCTTTCTCTAGGTTGGGCTTTGACATGATCTGGCCTGGAGCAATTTCTGTCCACGAATTAAGCATTAAATATTTCTGAGACACCTACACTTGCTTCACACTTCACATTTGACTTAGTGGTGAGTGGCAGCAAGTCTTAGAAAACTCATAACACACGCCACCGCCACTCTAGATCAATTCCAAGGAGTCTGAGTGGGAGAAAATGTCTGGCCAAGCTGGGGGCTGTGAAGTGGACACAGACCAGGCCCCGGGCGTCACAGACCGGGAGCACCAGCCCACGCTGCGTCGTCAAGAGCTCGCTGTCACTTCTTCTTGTCAGCCGGCACTCCGGCTTCATTGCGAAGGTCAGGAGTACTTCTTCTTGCAGAAAAATCGGTTCCTTCTCTTTCCTTCCTCCCACACAAGCTGCTTTTCTTAGCATCCCTGTTGTGGGGAAGGATGAACAGCATCTCTCTGCCGATGCGAAAGACTAGCAACCCTCAGACTATCTTTTTTCTTCTCCATTCCTATTTCTTCCCTTTCCTCCCTCTCTGCTTTCTTCTCTCCTTCTTCCTTCCCTTCCCCCCTCGCTCCATCCCTTTGTCCCTTTGCTCCATCATTCATCGCGTACTCACTGGGCCTATGTTTCAGGCGCAGGAGGCAGAGGAGGGCCAGGCAGGGTGCTCTCGCTCTCCAGAACAGAGGTAAACAGACGGGAGTGGCACACGGCCATGCTGGGACCCCGGAAGGAAGCAGGCGCTGGTGGGCGGCAGAGGAAGCGCCGAGGAGAGATGGGCGTAGGGCTTTCTAGGGCGTCTGAGTGAACAGGCACCACCCGCCTTTTGCCCTGCTGTTTCAAGAGCATTTCTTAGCGCTTCCCCTGCCCGCCATGTAGAGGGCGCTGCAATGGCTTTTGGCGCTCCCATGGTAAACAAGGCAGGGACCCGCAGGCTATTGAGGGGGCCCACCAGGATTACAAATAACTGAGAAGAGTGAGCCCTGGCAGCCCCAGGGAAGCAGAGCTTCATTCCTCTGAGGCGACAACAGAAATCCACACCTACCGACATTTCAGCTTTCTCTTTTGATATTGAAATACTTTTCTCCACAATTAGGCAGACTTTTCCCCGGTGTCCTCCGCAGCAGATGTCTGGTGGGGCAGACACGGTCAGCACGGCAACTGCAACGACACCAGCACAGAGCACTTGTGCAGAGCTCCGGGTTCTGAGTCCCCCCACCTGGGCTCGCATCCCAACCTCGCCACTTGCTGGCCATGTCACGTGGGCAAGTTATTTGACCTCTCTGTACCTCTATTTCCTCATCCATCAAATGGGGATGTTGGTACCAACCTTACACAGTCATTGGGACATTTTCTGAGCTAGGCATGCAAAATCCGTAATAGAGTGCCGAGTGCCGAGTTTATAGTGTTATCATGAGTAGAGTCATTCAAGATCCGGGATGCCGCAACCTGATTTTCTCCTTGCTCAACTCTCACATTGTCCAGAACGAGCCAACAGCCCTCTCTAGCACTGGGAAACACACTCCCTGGTCCACACGTCTTGCCCGGGCAACCTCTCTCACCTGTACGGCTCCTGCCGCGATCCCCACAGCGTGCGCCTCCGAGCCTCACCTTCAGCCTGCCCTCTCCCCTGAGGACCCAGATCCCCTACTCAGCTGTCTTCTGGTCAGCCTCACGGTATGCCCTTTAAGCGCCTGAAGCTTCAGCACTCAAAACTGAGCCCTGCCGGAGCTGTGGGTCACCAGGGGCTCCCTCACCTTAAACTGAAGCAAATACAGGAAACTTCAAGGAGGAGGTGGCTTCTGAGTTGAGCCTTCAGAGAAGGCTGTGATTTAATATGAACTTGGAGAGTGGAAAGCTTCCAGCAGGAAAGCTTTGCTGCGTGTGGCGGGGAGCCACGCTTGGTTTTGTGTCTTCAGATCTTCCTTCTTAAAGTTCTGGTTCACTTGTTAATAAATACCTCGCTTTGGAGCGCTTTTCTCCACATGTGGATGTCTGAAAGGGTAGGCGGTGATAGACCGTGCTGGGATGACTGGGGCCAGATCGCAAGGAAGCAATTCCTCCCCAGGCGTGGGTCACGAGTGAGGGGCCTCGTGGGGGGCTCCATGTTCAGACATCATCCCCTGCTGTTCTACCAGCATTGACATGAGCAGAAAGACCTCGTCCCCGCTGAGAGCCCCGGCTGCTGCTGGGACTCCTGGGGGGCCATGGAGTTGCCCCAACACTGTGCAGTAGTCCTGGCTGACGGGAGCCTCCCCTTTGGGAAGAAATAAACACAGACGCTGGGTTGTATTTCAGTGAACCTCGAGTATAAAGTAAAGGTCAGGCAGCCTGCGTGGTAAGCACGATTGTATACCCCTTGCCTACAAAGTGCCAAAGCTGCCCTGTCTTTGACAACAGTGGGCACGGGCTCAAGCACAATGAGAAACCAACGATTCCAGCATCACATGCATGCGCCAGCGGCAAATATTCTGAACTGAGTTCGATCAGGCCACCTACAATTTTGTGACGAGCTGACTTGGCATCGCCGGGAACGGACTGCTGGACAGCTGACTGGACAGGCAGTGCTCTGGGCATGTTGCTGGGCAGCCGAGCCCGTGGCGCTTCTTCCAAGAAGAGACTGCGCCTTTCACTGCTCGATGAATGGTTGTAACTGCCTTCTGCATCTCCAGATCAGCGGGCAGCAAAGGCTGGCTTTGGATGGTGGTTACTCCAGGGGGTGGCGGGCTCCCTGCAGCGAAAGTTCAAGGCCATGTTGGAGCCTTAGGAGGGACCCCAGCATCTGAACATCTGAAGGGGGTGGCCTCTTGTTCCCCAAGACTGCACAATCACACAGAGCCCCGGTGTCTCGCAACCAGTCCACACTTGAGAAAACCTGCTCCCTAAACAGCGCTACCCCGTAGTGACCATTAGGGGTTTCGGCTTCCCAGGTCTGGACACAAATTTTTTTTAATTTATATTTTTATTGTTATTTATATCTTTTCCATTTTGTATTCCCCTTGGGTAACCCACCACCAATTCACCCGTGACCCATCTCTGTGGTCCCTTGTGCTGGACACAAATTGAAAGAGGGTTTTTGGGAGCAATTAGACAAATGAGGGAATTCTTCTGTGGCTTAGGCCTTAAATCCTTTGGTACATCACTTCTGGGGGCTTTTCTTTCTAATAGAGTGTGCTTGTTTGTGTGCTTTTTCTCTGACTGAGGTGGGAACGAGTGGGGGTGCAGCAGTTCATGCCTCAGGGGCAGGAAATTAGAAAATTGGGTTTTGGCTTTAGGATTAACTTTCCCCTGAGGCCCCCAAATGCCCCCGGGAATGCTGCTGGCGTTCTGTCCAAGAGGAAAAATCTAATTGTCTGTTAGTGAAAATTGGACAACTGCGTCTCAGGTTTTCCATCTGTAAACTGGGCTTCTCCCAGCCAGTCTTGCCCCTCTGTGCGTCTATATTTGGAAATGTTTTGCATAATTCCAAGTCGCTGGCAGCTGCGGGGGGGCACTGCAGTCAGTCACAGAGGGCAGCAGGCTGGCACTGCTCTGGGCCCAGCACGGCGGCGTCCACAGGCTGCGAGGGTACAGGTCGTTCTGAGCGGCCAGGAGGAGAGGCTGGGCCCCGCGGATAAGGGTTTGATATTGAGTCCCTGGCAACCTCATGGAAGTCAGTTTGACAGAAATTGTTGAGCTGCATTCTTGCAACTCCTCCATGACACTGCTCACAAGGAGACACCCCATTTCCACCACCACTTTGAAGTGGGCCATCAGCTGACAGGGCCGGGTGTCGCCTGGCTGCGAAACTGAGCGTGTCAGCATCGCCTGAGGCTGGACTCGCTCTGCCTTTGTGCCTTTGTAGCGCGGCACTTGGTCCACAACATGCAGTCCAGAGCTGAGCAAAGATCGTGGAAGAGGGAATGTAACAGGGGGGGTGGGCAGAGAAGGGGAGCTTCCGGGTTCCCTCCCCCAACCCAAAGGAAGGGTAGGGCTGGGCAGGGAGGTGAAGCTAGAAAAGACTGAGGGAAGGACCGAGGGACATGAGACCTGGCTGAGGAGAAGCAGAGACGGGTGGAGAGCGAGGAGGAGGCCTGGAGACAAGTGAAGGAGAAGCCGTGCTGGCTTCTGGGCCTTGGATTTGTGCCTGGGACTCGGGGAATGTGGAAGGAGACGCTGGGAAGAGCCATGGGGGAGAGACCGTGGGGAGGCTGGCAGGGGCAGCCTTTGCCTTGGCTTGTGCTTTTATTTCACTCCTTTCCTCCCAGACTTGCCCGGCCCCTTCTGCCCCTTTCCTGTGGGTCCCGCAGGAAGGCATCTTAGACGTGGGGCAGGCTCGTGGGCTTCCACAGTCCTGCTTTGGGCCAACCCTGTCGTGCTGGGCATCTACCCCCAAGGGGAGGGGCGACTCTGGGAGTGGGTCTCCATGTGAGTCTATAAAGACAAATCATATTTTGTCTACTACTTGTTTGTATTTGTCCTACTCGTCCTGTGTTTTATTTCCTCTGTGGTCCTTTTAAATATACATATTTTAAGATTTATTTATTTATGCATACAAGCTGGGGTGCAGGCCAGAGGCGTGGGGCGGCGAGAGGGTTCACCAGAGACAGTGGGGAGCAGAACAGGCAGATCAGAAATCCACTGCTGAGGGGAGCAGCGGGCGAGACAGGAGAGGTCTGCTGCGCCCTGTGGGAATCTCCCCCGCCGGGCGTCGAACTCGCTCCACAGAGCTGCGCTAACCTGCTGCACCACCAGGGAGGCCCCCCCTTTAAAATATTTTTTTTTAGGAGTGACATAATACAGAAAAGTTCAGAGCCCAGAAGTGACATGAATTATCCTGTACCCTAGCAAGTAGCCCAGGGACCAGCGGTGATCACTAGCACCCCAGGAATTGGTGTCCCTGGTCTCTCACAAAAAGGAACCATGACCTTATCTTCTGAGGTCAGAGCTCCACTTTGCCTCCATTGGAATCCTTCCTTGATTGACGAAAAATCACAGTCCAGGCTTCTGTTGCTAAATGTTCTGTTGGCACGTGGACCCCTGTAGTTCTGTGTAGCTCTAGTTTATTCCGTTCTATTGTCCAGACCAAGAAGTTTTTGAAATTGTTCTCATTGGCAAAATTCTTAAGTCTTGCAAATGCTGACCTACCTACGCATCCCGATATAAGATTTTTCCCCTGAACTTTTCATTTTTACATTATATCAAACTTAGAGGAAAAATATGAGTAGTACCAAAAAGCCCCTGTAAACTCTTCAGCCAAATTCACTTGTCACTGACATTGCACTTTATCATTCTTTCCATTTCCCTCTCCGTCCCTGATTTCTTGAGAGAGAGAGAGCTTATTTTTATTATCACTTTGCCCCCTCAGCTGGTTTGTTGGATGGGCGCTCACGCTATCCTGCCTTGCTCCGGTGAGGCAGACACAAGGGGGGACCTGCCGTCATCTCCAGCTTAGGCTCCGCCCCGAGGTTTCGGGCGCATCCCCTCGGTGCACCTTGCTACTGTGAAGATTTCCCAGAGCAGCATCTTTGCAACAGCAAAGACTAACGTATTCTTTACTTTTCGTACTCTCTGGATGAAGTAATGATCTCAGAATGCAATTTCTCCCTCCTCATTGTGCCTTCCGTGCTGCCGTTGTCACATACTTGAACTGCGCATATGCTTTCAATGCTTCCAGATTTTACCATATTATTTGATCGTCATTTGACGCCCCCAGGCCTGGCCTTGTCCTTCTGCTCTCCATTCTCCCTGCCTCTCCATGCTTCCGTCGGTGATCAGGTGCTGCCTGAACACTCCCCTTTAGGTTTTCCTTTGGTGCATTTTTGCTGCTGATAAATGTCCTCAGTTTTATTTTTTTGTAGAGAGTGTTTCTCCTTCATTTTGAAGATTTATTTATTTTTTTATTTATACATACAAGCTGGGGTACAGGCCAGAGGCGTGGGGCAGCGAGAGGGTTCACCAGAGGCAGAGCGGGTAGCAGAACAGGCAGATCAGAAATCCCCTGCTGAGGGGAGCAGCGGGCGAGATAGGAGAGGTCTGCCGCGCCATGTGGGAATCTCCCCGGCCGGGTGTCGAACTCGCGTGGCCGCTGCCAACAGCTCCACAGCATAGCGATTAACCGCTGCGCCACCAGGGAGGCCCTCACCTTCATTTTGAAAGGAGCTTTGATACCAAGTTTCAGGTTGACAGTGTTTTGCCTTTCAGAGTGCTGAGGATGCCATTCCCTGTGTCCCCACTGTTTCTGTTGAGAAGTCAGCCCTCAGGCTTAAAACTGGCCCATTGCGGCTGTTGGTGTTTTCCGATCGTTTTTGATATTTCCCATGGTTTCGGCTTTCTCTGTGTGCTCCCCGGAGTCAATGGCGCCCCTTGAATCTGACTGCAATGCCTTTTGTAGGTTAATTCAGAAAATTCTTGACGTTATTTCTGCAGTTATTTTTACATTCCATTGTCTTAGTCCTCTCCTAGAAAAATAAGACATGAAACTTTTAACCCCATGAAACTTTTACACAGTTTTCTGTATTTTTCACCCATTAATTTCTATGTGTTTCAGTACAGGTTTTTTTCTTCAAACCTCTCTTCTATCTTACTGATCTAAGTAAGACAGAGACATAATCTCCAGCTATGTATATCTGGCCACTAAACACATATATTAAACTGTTAATTTTCAGTTGCTGTATCCTTTAATACTAGAACTTCCATTCAAACCTTCCATAGGATTCTCCGTTTTCTGCTGGTAATCTCTGTTAGCCGTGTGATTTCTGTAAACTGTTAATAGTCACAATTATTTTAAAGTCCATTTCCCGTGACTCTAAAGTCTGCATCTTCTGTGGGTAGTTACTGCTGTTGTTTTTCTCTTGGTTTTTGGTCATATGATTTTCTCTCCAGGTATGCTTGACTTTTTTTTTTTTTTTGCTGGGCATTATATGTGAATGTGTAAAGAGATGATATGAAAAGCTGCATGGTGCATCTTCCCAAAGAGAGAATTTTTTCTGACTTCCTGCATGTAGGGTAGGTAAGAGCAGGTCATTTAAATTTAAGGAAGGATTGAACCAATTCAAAGTTAGGCTTCCATCTTTGTGATGTTGGTAACTTTCCTTTTTTAGATATTTATTTTATTACGCATACAAGAGCTGGGGTGTAGGCCAGAGGTATGGGAGGTGAGAGGATTCACCAGAAACAGAGTGGGGAGCAGAATAGGCGGATCTGCTGAAATACACTGCTGAGGGGAGCAGTGGAGAAACAGGGGAGGTCTGCTGCACCATGTGGGAATCTCCCTGGCCGGGGATTGAACTCGTGATCCAGTGGCTGCGGATAGCTTCATAGTGCTGAGACTTAACCCACTGAACCACCCAGGAGGCCCCCGATATTGGTAATTTTCTTATACACTCCTCATCTTAGCTGTAGCTCTCTGGGACCCCAAATAAGAGTCTATTTATCAGACCTTTCCTGAAAATGACCTTGACTGCCAGCATTTGTCCTTCTCAACCTCAAAAGGCTGTGGGAATCTGGCTCAGCCCCTCAGTCTCTTAGCTACTCCTTGGAATTGGCAAAGGCCTTGAAGGGAAAAGTGGTGCCCAATTCCAGACTCATTTCACTGTGTTTCCCTCCTCTTTGGCATCTTGGTTTCTCAGGTCCTCACTGCATTGATAATTTACCAATATCTTCAAATAGATTTTCCCTCATTTTTTTGGTTGAATTGTTCTAGTTGTTCTCAAAGGTTGGTCTGCAACCAGCTGTTTGGCATTGTTGGAAGTGAAATCCCCATGTCTTTTGATGCGACTTTGGTTGTCTTTGGTAATTTGTAAACCACGAGAGACTTTCAACTCATTTTGTGTATTTTCTACTAGAGACTTGGGGTTACATTGTTCCCTTTGCCTTCACCAGGGAGAGAGCTAGGGAAACGGACCCCACCATTTGGAAGGCAAAACAGAGTTCATTTTGACCACTTCGATTCATGAGATGATAGCTCATTTTACTTTCCTTCTTTGATTTTCTAATATCTCTTTACTTTTATGTTGAAAACTATTGTTCCTACAATCATGAACATTATTACTTATTTTTTCTAATACATACACACACACTTTATTTCCTCTAATCTCTGTGTTAAAACAACAGTACATTCATAACTATTAACAAAAGACAACACAATTTGATACTTCTGTTTGTCTTCAGTGTTTATTCCACCAGGGATATACAGTCAAATATTGCATTTCAAAATCTTCAAATTACTTTGTTTGGTGTGATTATGCCATCAACTTGATATACAGCTAGGTTTATTTATTTGAATTTGTTTTCGATTTTGACGGATTGATTTTTTCTCTTATCTAATTTCGTTTTTATATTATATGAAATATTAAACAGCTTGAAATCCAGAAGTATAAAGCAAGTTAGATTCAGAGAGTTTACCTTCCATCACTGTCTCCTCTCCCCGTTTTCTCTCTTCACTTTCACGCAACCCCTTTTGTTACTTTTTAATTTATTCTTTCCCTGATTCATACTAGTACAGGTATAATATGTATCACAAGATATCATTCATATGACTATGCACCCCTATGTTTGGTATATACATGCCCAGTTCATCACCATCCCAGTTAGGTCTGTTCTCTGTATTCTGGAACTTTCCACTTTGAATGTCTAAGAGACATCTCAAATTCAACTGGCCAAAACCCAAGTCTTCACTCCTAAGCACTTTGGGCGGTATATCATGGTAGTTGAGATCATTGACTCTGGAGTAGTTCGTTTTGGTTTGTGTCCCGTCTCTGCTAACTTACTGTATGACCTTGGCAAATTGTTTTCTGTGCCTTCATCTCTCATCTGTAAAAAAAAAAATGCACAATAGTATTAGAACCCACCTCACTGAGTTGTTAGGATTAAATCTATTGCTGTATATAAAGCATCGTTAAGATGCTTGGTTTTTAGGTTATATGAAATAGTGATTCTTCTAAAGTAAGGATCACAGTTTTTCTAGTACCACCCCCAAATTCATTCCTCCCCAGGCGTTTCTCAGCCATTTTTCAGGACAAAACCTGGATCCCATTTTTTATTCTTCTCTTTTTCTTCCCCCTACAAATTCCATCCATTAATGAGTCATAGGCTAAAGAGTTGGAAACAACCTAAAAGCCTGTGGATGAGTGGATGAGGAATATGTGGTCCATATACACAGTGGAATACTACTCAGCTATAAAAAAGATGAATTCTTGCCATTTCCAACAACATGGATGGAACAGCAAAAATAAGTCAGAGAAAGACAAACATGATATGATTTCACCTATATGCATAAGATAAATAAAAGTAATGAACAAACAAACAAAAAAAAAACAGACCATGAGACAAAATATAGGTTCTTCAGAAGGGCAGGGGGTGGGTGAATAGGATAAAAGGGCTCAAGTATGTGGTGAGAGAGACAAAGCAGACTTGGTGGAGAACGTGATGTAGCAGATACAGAGGTTGATCTATAATGTTACACACCTGAAACATACAACGTTATAAGCCGATGTTACAGTGATACAAATTTTTTAAAGAAATTCAAAAGAAAAAGTGCCACGCCACGTCCAAAGACTATCCCAAACCCAAGTAGGGCTGCTTTGTGTCCTGCCTGGATGACATCACAGTCCCCTGCCAGTCTCCAATGAGCCTCTGCAGTTCCCCCCAAGGCAAAATCCCTGCCACAGCCAGAGGGAACATTCCCAAGAGCACCTCCTCTGTGTCCTTGCTGGCAGGAAACCCACGCTGGGCAAGGCCGCACTGCAGCCCTCTGCCAGCCAACCAGCGCACTCTAAGGAGACACACCACTTCTCCCAGCATTCCCACGCATGGGCCAGGTCTGCCCACGTGGAAGGTTCTTCCTGGATCTCAGCTTGACCAGCTCAGCACCATGACAGTGTTATGTCCTCACATTTGGCACTTTACAGTTGGCCGTGAGGGGTAGGAGGCAGCTTGAGCTCACACCAAGAGATTTGCCACTTGTTCCTTTGAGGAGCCTTTCTCGTGTGGCCTACCGAGCCCTGTCCTTGGACATTTAGAAGGCCAAGATGATTTTGTCTGGAGCTGCCTCCCCCAAAGGAGAGCCTGGCCGGGAAGGACCTCGTAAAGTGCCCCAAAACGGTGAACATGAAGGATTTGCCACGAGCATCCCCATGAGCCTCTGCCAATGTCCTCACCAGAGTCCCATTCCTGCCCTGCCCTCCCGGCTCTGGCTTGGTCCTCGTGTCTGCAGGCAGGACTGCTGCCAGGGGGCGATTTGTAAAGAAGCTGGGCCGCCCACCTTTGTAATAGCCTTGCCACTGAGGCCTCAGTCATGCCTGGCTTGAGAGGCAGCCGCGAGCCAAAGACAGCAGCAAGCCCAGTTGGTGGCCTCGGGGGCGGGACCAGGGTGCCCAGAGAGCCGGTGTCTGCAGCCCTTGCCCTCCAGGACGTGCCGACGGCTCCGCAGTGCCACCCAGAGGCCAGTGCCAGCGGCCCAGAGGCTGTGTCTGAATGTGGGCTTGGGCTGAGGGGTGCAGGAAGCTGGGAAGGGTGCCGGCTGAGCTAGGTGTGCAGAAGAGCATTTCTCGGGGTGCGACTGTAACTTCCGTCCTCTCGACCTGCCTCCCACAGGGCTCCCCGCCGCCTGCGCATGCACGCATGCCCCCAGTGACACGAAAAGTCGGGAGTAATACGGGAGCGCCCCAGACCACCAGTCTCCCCTAAATCCTGGAAACAAGAGAGCAGCAGGGCCAGCTGAGCGCCCCTGTGAGCGTCGGTCCCAGGATGGGGGGGCCACTTCTCACGGGCCCCGACAGAGAGCCAGCGTGGGTGTGGGCACGGTTATTCTGCCCATTTCAAAGGGCCTTTAAGCCACCCCTCATATCCGGATGGCTGAACGCCACACTGGAAGAGAGTCCTGGCAAATCTTTTTATCGGCTTGGAGCAGGAAGATACTGTAAAGATAACACCAAACACACTCTAAAGAAAATGCCTGATAAGCTTAACTTGGAGTTGTAAACCTTCTGTGCATTAAAAAGAAATCATAAAACCCTAAAATAACATACTTGAAAATCTACATATATGAAGAAGTGATGAATATCCTTACTACCTAAGGAACTTTTACAAATCAGTAGGCAAAAGACCAGCACCCCACTGGGAAAATCAGGAAAAGACATGAAGAAGCAGCTCATGGAAAGACAGATGAAACAGTCGGTGCCCAGCCCTAGGGGTAATCGAGGAACATAGCAGTTACATTCTCTTCAAATACGAGATGTACAAAAATTTCAAAGGGCGAAACTAATTTCTGGCAGAAATGGATGGTGCAGAGTGCAGGCACTGCTGGGGAAGGAGGCATGGACGAAGTCTTTCTGGAAGGTTCTTTGATGTCATAGGTTATAATCCTCAACAAACATCGCACATCCCTGTACCCAGCAGTTCACTTTTAGGAATTTACCCTTAGGATGTAGTGCTGGATTTGTGCAAAGATTTAACTGCCTGGGGATGTAGTAGCCCTTTTTAAATAGAGGGGAAAAACAACCTAAATATGTATACAATCATTGCCAATGGTATGTATTAACCATGATTGCCTCAAGGCGCTATACATGGCTTCCTTTTTTTTCTTTTGGTTGTTGACATTTTCTATTTATTTCAAAGGACAAATAGTCATACTGGCTCTTTTGTTGCCCTTTCTTTTACTTACTTTGGTTTTTTTTTTAATTTAATCGCAGGAATAATAATACAGGCTTGCTGTGAACAATTCAGACCAGACAAGTAGAGAGAGGCTATCCCTCTCAGAGCTTCGTTCCCCAGAGACAACTGTGGCAGACAGGCTGGTAGACATTTTTCCAGACCTCTGTATGCACGTGTAAACATATCTGTGTATACTTTAACACAAATGAGATCAGTGTATACACTGCACTGTGACTTGCTTCTTTCGCTAAACAGTCTGTCGTGGACATGTAGATCCACCTTCTGCTCAAAACACGCGCCTGCCCTCTGCAGCTGCTCATGTCACCTCGAGCCCAGAGACAGAATCCTTGTTTTCTCTACAAGCACGCGTAGCTTGTGTGATGGAAATACAGCAACACGATTTCCTGCAAAATGACCCAAGGCTACCTGCCTCCCACTTTCCTTGCTTTCCCGCTCCATTCAGGTCTGCGGCACCTTCCGTACCGCGGGAAACGCTGCGAGTCAAGGAGCCCACGCTGCTGCGAGGAGCACGAGCTGTGTGATCTGGAGCAAGCGGCTCAGCCTCTCGGAGCGCCACTTCCCTCGAGCGTGAGGAGTGGGTTCGCGAGCCAGCGTGCGCAAACCATCTGCAGTGGGCCTGCTTGCCATCGAGCTCGTTGTCCTACTCACTCCGACTGGCTGTAGCGTGTCCCGGTTGCTAGGGCCAGGCCCACCGGAGCCGTTGCCTGCGGTGATTATTCGCAGTTCTCCCTCCCCCGCCTGAAAGTGTTCCTGAGCGGTGATAAGGGCTCCTTTGCTGTGACGGGGCCTGACCTGTCTCCGACATTCTCCGCCCGCCGCCCCCCAGCCAGAGGGCTGAGGCGCTGTGCTCCCACAGCGGGTCCTGGATGACTGAGCTTCTGCCCCCCACTTGCAGTGGCCCCATGGGGAGGTCCCTGCCAGTTGTCAAGTTGAGGTGCCCCTGTGCCAACCCTTGGTACCTCCCAGGACAGCTACACGCCCCTTTGACAGTGGCCAATGGATGGCGCGTGGAGTAAGACACCAGCGCTGCCACTGCCCCTCTGGTCCCCAGCTCCCTCCTCATGTAACCAGGCTGAGGCCAAAGTCCGGTGGAGGTCGTGCCCCCCCCGGAGGGGTTTGCTGATGAGAATGAAGAGCCCCAGAAAATGCTCAGTTTGCAGTTTGGGGCGGAGAGTCTGAGGAGAAATAGAAGGGACTGAAGGAGAAGGGGAAGAGAATCGTCACGATGTAGGGATAGAGGAATCGGCGGCAGAAAATGGAGCCGCCCAGATTGAGAGTTTGGAAATCAGACGCCAGAAGTTTTTGAGCTGCCGGGATACAGTTTCAGATTGAGCGTTTTGGGAATCTTCTGTGACTTTGGGGCCAGCGACTTTGGAGACTTTGCGAGTAGCCGAGCCACGAAAACTGCTCCCAGTTTTGTCTTCACTGCAGCCGAAGGAAGAAGGCAGAGGCCCAAGCGGGCGCCTCCTAAAATGCGCGAGTGCGGTCTGTGGGGCCGCCTGGCCGCTGTAGCTGCTGTTTGCAGTGTTGCTGGCCTGGTGCTGCGCTGGGGCACCACGGCAGTTCCGGAAGCATCTTCAGTTGTATTCTGTGCCATCCTCGTGAGTTGGAACCCGACCTACACCCTGGCTGTTGCGCGTCTGCAGAAGTAGAAAGACGCCATTGTGGAAACGTGGCCTATTGTTTGGAAGAGGAGCTCCACCTCAGCAGTGGCGGGAAGACGCCACCTTTGTTACTTTTCTGGGACTTAAAGGACTGGACATTGCTTTAAGTAAGGTAAACGGCCATATGTTGACTTCAGTGATTCTTTGCTTTTCCCTGTTTGTTAAACAAATGCCAATGTTGTTGTTCCCTAAGCCCGAGTAATCTTGCAAATGTGCGTGTGGGTGCAGAACCAAGATAGTGACCGGTAAGCAACTGGGGCACTGCCTTTGGCAATTTTGAAAGGCCCCATTTACCCTGTAACACTAAGATGGCTGTTATTGCCCAATAGAGGTGCGCCGAGGTCCCCAGTGGGCGCCACAGGCAGAGCCACGTCGCCGATTAGGGTTACTCTGACTCACCGGGGGCACGCTGCGAAGCACCTGGAATGGTGCCTGCTCAGAGCGAGGCTCCAGGTGCTGTTGCATCAGTGCGGACATTGCAGCCATGAGACGGGCGTGGCCTGCAGGTGCCTGAGGTTGGACGCCCTGTGCGTAAAACACCAGCAGCCTCTGTGCGCTTCCTGCCGAGTCGGAATCCCTCACAGCCGCGACTTAAAACTCTAGGAAGCTGGCGGATGACGCCCACAGCCGGCAGTGGCAGCCTGGGGACAAGCTCCGGGCCTGCGATGGCCCGCCCGGAAAGGGAATAACCCGGAAGCAGCTCCTGCCCCCCCCAACCAGGTGCTCGGGTGGGGAGAGGTGGCCACAGGCCCTGGGGCTGCGCTGCCACTCCTGGAAGAGCAGACTGTCTGAAAAGTCCACCCCGCAAACCTGTGGCAGGCACGGCGGCCCTCGGTGGCCCTGGGAGTGGGGACCTTCCAGATTTAGAGCAGTGGCGCCCCTCAACTTCCCTGGGAAGGACACCAGCGTATTCTGAGTGCCAGGAAGAGCCCCTTGGGGGAAAGGACACCCGGAAAGAACGCCTATACTGTGGCCCAAGGATTTCACTACAGAAAAACGTCCTTGAAGGAAGCCGTCCACTGCCAGTTTGTGAAGGGGGCGGCAAATCCGGGCCCGGAGGCAGCTCGAGGAAACAGCCTACACTCCGGCCGGGGGCTGTGCTGCCTGCTTCTGCCTCATCCTTGGTGCAGCCCAGGGAGCGAGGCTCAGCTTGACAGGTGGGCCCACTGGCCGGGCATGAGTGCCCCCGGTTCGGATGTGGATTAGACTCTCCGTCTGTTTCACCGGACGGCTTCCCAGTAGAACAGAAAATAAGGCACAAAGTGAAAGCTCCCGCCCCAGGACACTGAACAGAGTGCCTCGTGATAGAAGTACAGGCTGACTGCAGCAACGCTTGGATTCTGGGGGGCAGAAACATCCTTTTTTCAATTAAAAAAAGTGAGAAAATGAATCGGAGCTGATTGCAGGTCCATGTGACTAGGCCTTCCACTGCCTGGGAACCAGGTGAGTACTCAGGGAGAGATTAGACAAAAGAACACCCTTGGGGCACAAAATTGAAGCAGTTTTGATGTGAAACATTCACTGGCCTTCCATAGACTGATCACCCCCTTACAATTATTCCCTGTCCACTATCTCATCTGCTCCTCACAGCAGCCCTGCCAGGGCAGAGGGCGTGGTGATTGCCCTCGTTTGGAGCTGAGCAGACTGCCTGCACTGCTGCCAAAGCGGTGGTGAAGAACATATGGAGGAGCTGGACTCGGGCCCCGGTGCGGGGGTCCTCCAGGCTGCCGGGTTTTCTCCCTCTCCCAGGAGTCTGCGTCTCAACGACCAGATCCAGAAGTGAGCTGAGAACCCAGATCTGGCTCCCAGTGGGAAGCGCTGGCATCAGGGCACTGGCCCTGGCGCGGAAGGGAGGAAGGAGCCCTCTGGCCCAGGGCAAGCCAAGCCAGCCACGGCCGCCCACCGGGGTGTGCTCTGCCGGCATTTGACCAGGAGCAGGGCTACTCCAGGGCTACTTGGCTCCACTTTTCTGCTCCTTTCACAGTTGACTGTGCAGAGGCACAGAGAGGTTAAATGTCTTGCCCAGTGTTGCACAGCTAGCAAGTTTGAGGTCTGCTTTGACTCCAGAATGTTCTCCCCAAATCTCTTTGCCCTATTGTCTGCTGGCTAGGCCTTTTTTGTTCTGATGACTCTACAGAGAAGCCAACTGCTTCGGTTTTCAGCCCTCTTTCTGTCTTCAGCCCCTACTTTGAGGTGGGCCATTACTCCACCCACCCCCCACTGTTGGGAAATGGCTCCTTGAATCGGTTTAACATGTCTGGGCAGCTCCCTGCGTCTCAAGACCTGTCTCTCCTTGAGCTCCTTAGGGATTTCACTTTTGTCTTGGGGACCAGCTTGTTCTATGAATTTGACTCCCTTTTTTCTTGGCACGTGTTGCAAGGAGTGCCTAGAACAGCACAAGATCCCCGGATGCCTAATAAATGAGACAAGTGGGCTGTGGTTTCATTTTTCTTCCTGATTTTGGCATCAGTGGGAGCGGAAGGGGAGGAGGGCCAGGGTGGAACCTGCAAAATGGCCCGGAGCCCTCACCTCTGGACTCGGCACCTGTCCCAGGCCTGATGTGGGATGTGCCAGGCAGCCAGGGGACCGGCAGCTCCTTTCGGCCAGGCCAGGCTAAGGAAGCTCTGAGCCCAGTCCACAAAGCCCCTGCTCCCCAGCAGTGGTCGCCCTGCCACCCTGTCCAGCACCCGGGCCTCAGCACAGGGAAGACAGGCCATGGAGGCAGAGGTCGCTGAAATGGCTTTTCTGCTTGTGTCTTCTTGTGCAATTTCATTTCTTTACAGGCTTCCCACGTGGGGTGTCAATATTCTTCTTATTGACTTGTAATCATGGTTTCCGTTAAGGCTAAGGGTACTAGCCTTTGATTTGTAAAGTTTGCTGCCAATGTTTGCTGCCAACTATACCTCTCACGTTAGGTCATTCCTGGGATTTTATATCGTGATTATTGAAGAGGAACCTTTTCTCTCTTATGTGTTGAAACTGTTGCAGGAGAAAGGTCGGCCTGAACAAACTCCGCAGATAGGTTTTTACGGACCCCACCCCCACCTCAGACCAGAGAGATCCAAGACACCTAGGACTACATATCCCATAATGCATCATCACCAAAGAGAGGACGCTGGGAACTGAGGAAGTTAAGCATCCATGTTTGGTATTTAACCGGACATGTGTGCTTTGGGGCTCTCTCTTTTTGGCAGTTCACCGGGCTTTGGTGCACTGTTGGCCCTCCGAGGCCGTGGACCTGGGACTCAGAAAGAACTGAGTCGCAGAGATTGCGTGAGGGACTGAGCTCCAGGCTTCAGTGATTTCTTTATTCTCAGGGGCGCATATAAAGCCACCTTTTGGCATCAGATTACACAGAAAACAATTAGAGTAAGGCATATTTCATCATAAACTATGGTTTACAATAGCATGGCCCTCGTGGTACAAGGCATGATCAGTAACAGGGATGTGGACAAGACAACTAACAATGCAGGTGGCGATTATAGCGATCAGAAGCATCCAGTGTAAGATTAAAGTGTACATTGTAAAGCTTTCACATGAAGCACTACCCCTAACCCACATGAGGAACGCACATTCCGTGTGTCCAAAAGATTGATAAGCAAGTGGAACAAAAGAGTTGACTCAAAGTTCACTAGGGAGTTCTGGCAATAAGTCAGGTAACCTCAAGGGTCCATTTTCGGATCCTGTCCGCGAGTGTGCTCAGCATTTTGGCCACCACGACCTCATCCATATTCCACAGGTGTACTTGGCTACAGCGCTATTGTTTCTCCACAGTGCACACTGGGGTTCTGGCTCAGCGGAACTGGTAGGACACCTTCACCAATTTATTTTTTTTCTTGAGTTGTCTTTTATTTTCCCTCCTTTTGTAAACAAACCCTTTATTTTATTGTGTGTGCCTGCAATTGAGTCTTATTATAAGTCCTTTTTAAGGTCACGGGTGAGGACCCACAGTCAGGCACCCCATTGTATATCGGGGCTGCCCGGTGTCAAAACCGTTTAGTGTGAAATTATAAGTGCGCTTTGGGTTCTGTGTGTTTAGTCTGTGGCCTGTCATTTTCTTGAACCCTTTCATTGGTGCCAATAAAGAAGGTCCAAATAAATTAGGAAATATACTGTGCTTGTTGATTACAAATCTCCACAATATACAGGTGGCCTTTTGCTTCCAAGTTAATCTGCAGATTCACTGCATTTTCTAATAAAAATCTCATTGTGTTTTTGCTCATGGTACTTGACAAGCAGATTCAAAACTTTATATGGGAACAAATGGCCAAGAAAATGGAGGCATTTCTGAAGAAGGCGAGCAAGGTGAGAGATTTGAACTTACCTGGTCTCAGCTGTTTTTAGAGATCACTGGGACGGAGTGGAGTGTGTGCAACCACGTAGGTTGAGAAAAAAATCAGATCCCTGAATAGCAATAAATTCCATGTGAATTAAAGACTTAAGTATGGTCTCTAGGTCCAGACATGGAGTAAATTCATTCTACACTATTTTTCACACGAAGTTCAACGGAAAAGCCTGGAAGGCACAGAGAGTTAGCAGAAGACTGTGGTGGGAAAAGAGAAAGGACGAAGTAAAGACTGCAGAACTCCAGGGCTGACTTTGCAGTGATTCCCTGGGTGTCACTGGGCTTTTTTGTTTGTTCTTTGCCTCTTGGCCTACGTTCTAGAAACGTCTGCACCCAGAGACCCAAATGGGCTTAGCCAAAGAAGTCCTAAGAAAAGCCTCTGGCCAGACCTCTCTAGAATTGGGGAGAGGGCAGCTCTGCAGGGCAGAGCCCTTTGAACTAAACCTGCTGTATTCCAGAACACTGCAAAGGAAGCCACGGGCTCCCCACCCCCACTGGAAGACATTGTAGGGGGCCCTGTCAGAATGAGGAGGTACCCTTGTCTCTCCCCACCAAGCCACGCTTTATCCAAAAATCACCTCAAAATGAACCATAAGTCTAAATGTAGACCATAAAAGTGTGCAATGTTTAAAAGAAAGCATAAGATAAACTCTTTTGCCTTAGGATTCTTAACTATGACACCAAAAGTTTAACTACTACAATGTTGATAAATTGGACTTGTTCAAAATTAAAAATGTTTGCTCCATGAAAGACAGCGTTAAGAGAATAAAAGGATGATCCACAGACTAAAAGAAGATATTTGCAAATCACATATCTGGCAGCCCAGGTCAAGACCTTTCTGTAACCACCAGCGAAAAGCAAGCAATTTAAGTGGGCAAAAGACTTAAAATGACATTTCACCAAAGAGGAACGACCAACGGAAAGCATGCACGTGAGAAGATGCTCGCTGTCATTAGTCATTAGGAAAACACGAATCAAAACCACAACGAGACAGCAGCACATTTAGCAGGGCGGCTAAAATAAAAATAGATGTAAAGTGAACACAATATTATGACACCACTACATGCCGAGATGCAGAGAAGCCGAATGGCTCCAGTGCTGCTGCTGGAATAGAAACGAGACAGCCGCTTCAGGAAGCATTTTGGCAGTTTCTGAGATTTGGCATTATCTTGTGGATTTAAACTTGTTCCATGTTACTCAGCAACCACACTCCTGTGTATTTATCCCAGAGAAATGACACCTCATGTTCACACAGAGCCTGTGCATGGATGTCCACAGTGGTCTCATTTGTAATAGTCAAAGCTGGAAGAACACAACGGTTGCTCAGTGGGTGAGTGAAAAAGGAAACGTGGAACACCCTTGGGGGACTACTACTCAGCAGTCCAAAGGAGTAAACTTGTGAGTCACACAACACCTCTGCTGGCTCTCCAGGGCATTACACGGGATGGCCAAAAGCCAGTCTTAGAAAGTTACATGCTATACAACTCCATGGATGTGACCTTTTCAAAATGACAAGGCTTTAGTGATGGAGAGCATGTAAATGTTTAGCAGTGTTTAGGGGTGAAGGGAGGGGTGCTCGAGGGGCCACAGGATTGTGATGATCATGAAGCAAATCTATGTTTGGGGTCAAAGTCCAAAGAACATAAAATAGCATTTAAAAGACTCATATAAAAAATGGCGAAATCTGAATAAGATCTATAGTTAATTACCATCCTTCTGTTATCAGTTTCCCAGTTTTGATGGTTGTGTTGTGTTAGGCAACTATTAGCATTTGGAGAAGCTGAGTGTTTATGAGCCTAAACTTATTTTAAAATACAAGCTTTTTCAAAACACTGAAGCGAAAGGCAAAATAACAGATGTTTTAGAAGGTACAACAAGACCAGATCCGTATAACCGCAGCATGGGAAAAATTTCTTCAAGATACAAAAGAGAAAAAACCATAAGGGAAAAGACTAATAATTTAAATATGTATGAAGAAGTTCTGTTCATCAAAAATAATCCCATCTGTTGTCTCCTGGGATAGCATATGGTATGGTGCCTTTTCAATAAAGTTAATAAAGTGAGCAAAACTAAAGAGCATATTATTTACACATAGTATGGAATAACAAATTTTCAGCAATTAAGGAAGAAACGCTAAAGACATAGCAAGTAAGACAGTACCTGACTCTGGAGGACCGAATGAGTATAAGTCTCTGTTCCTCTTTCCGAGCCATGAGTGGCGAAGGGTAGAGTAGAGGAGACCAGAGGAGGATTTAAGTTATTACCAAAGTTCTGGTTTTGGTATTGACAGAGGATCCATTTTATCATTAAAGTAAAATAATGCCCAGGACATTCCAACACACATCAGCAAGGCCGGTGAAGGCCTGAGTGGAAAACAGAAGCCCGCATGGAGGAGACACAGGCCGCTCTGCGAGCTCCATCAAAGTACAATGCAGATCGATGTTTCTGGACACCGGGAACTGTACTTGGAAGTGCAGAGAAGTCTGCCAATCAGCCATGAAGGAAAAGCAGATACACTGTGGTCAGACAGCCACAGCACATGCGCACATGTATACGTGTGCTTTCTGGAAGGAAGGACATAAAAGTAGTCATAGAGGTCGTCATTCATTCACCTTGGAATGGGACTTGGAAAAGGACTTGGAAAAAGACTTTCCTCTTCTGACCTTGACTTCTAGTGAAGTGACAGAGCTGACCCAGCTGTCCTGTCACCTCTGCTGGGAGCGTGGCTCGGCGCAGCTTTATGTGAACAGGACACAGACATCGCCACTCAGAGAAGCCTTCCCTGCCCACCTGACTGGAGGGGCCCCATCAGTCTATGGTCCCTCACCTGCCTTATCTCTGCCCAGTGGCAGCTCTCCCTGCCTGGCACGGTCTGACGTCTGTCATATGTGCCGTCTGTCTCGGTCTGTGGTGTTCACTGCAGCTTCCCAAGCGCCAAGAACCAGGTGCGGCACCGAGTGGGTGCTCGATAAAGATTTGCTCAGTAAATGACGGGTACATCTCCCAGAGTGATCCTTCTAGAACCTCCTCAAAAGGTACATGGCCTTGAGGAGTTTACAATCCAGTTGCAGGGACACAGTCCAAAAGTGCAGGGGGGTGGGGGCGAGGTGTTGAGGCAAGAAGCAAAGAGGGAGGAGACCTGGGATTGGCAAAGCGACTTTGGAGGCTAGCCTTTGTGTGTCGGGGGCTGTGGGGGTACAGAATACACCTCGAGGTGATAGCTCTTTCTGGGCTCACTCCCCCAAGAAATCCAGAAAAGACCGAATCCCCTAGAGCGAAGCCTTCCGTACTTTCGCGTGGCTGACACCTCAATCCCCTCCAGCCCCCAGTCTGTGCCAATTTCCCAGGAAGGAGGAAGCCCAGGTTAGAAAACCAGCGACGTGGTCTCATGGGATGGCCAGGCTGGAGCCGAGCTTCAGGCCGCACGACTGCAGACCCTGGTTAGCTGAACTCCCAGAAGGGCTTCGGCTCCCCTGGCCGCCTCTGCCAGCTGCCCACAAGTGTTTATCTTGCTGTGCTGGCAGAGGCCCCAGATCTGCGCTGACTTCTGAGCCTCTTCTAACTCAACAGGCAACAGCTCCTTGCCTTCAACTGGTCTCTGACAGTTCTCTCTAGAAGGATCTCCTCCTGGCCTACAAGATGCTCCTGGGCACGAGCAACCTTGGTGCCTTACTGAGAGCTGGAAAGACAGGCAGAAGGCGCCCGGGTCTGTGAGGCTGCGCTCCCAGCTGCCCCTGTTTCCCATCAGCATTTGCGCTTCCACATGTGATTTCCTTTGCTGTTGCTGTTAATTGCCCGTCTCCCTCCATGAAGGTTTAGGCTCGATAACGGCAAATGATTTTGTCACTTTTGTTGACTGGTGTATATGTTGGCAGTGCCCAAAATGGCTGCCAATGATCACAGAGAGCTCACTACAGATGCAGCGCTGTTATAGGCACTTGGTATCGATGAAACAATTTCATCCTCACAAGAACCTCTGAGAAGGATACCATTATGATCCCCATTTTACAGATAAAAAAATCGAGGCACAGAGAAGTTCAGTAACTTGTCCAAGTTTGGGACAGAATTGGGATTTGAACACAGGCTTACTCTTAAACACAGGGTAACCCACCAAAAAACTAAACAGGAGTGTCTTGCACACAGTAGATCCTCCATACGTGAATAAATGATTGAATCGATAAATTGAACTTGGAGGTGCTCCCCTCATGTGGGAGATCTGGTCTGCTACTCCATGACCACCACCACCACCTCCCCACGGCCATCCCCCTCCCCACCACCGCCATCTCCACCCCACCGCCATCGCCACTGTGTTTCTCCCCAGGAGACTCTCAGGACATCAAAACCTGTATGTTCTCTCAGAAGTCTCCCTCCCTTCCTTCCTACCCATCCTTCCTTCTCCCTCCCCCTCCATCCTTTCCTCTGGCCACTGGTGGAGAGCGAGTACTGCTTTAGGAAGTAGACGCAGCCAGGCAGCAAGCCCCCCTCCTTCATTCATGCTCTCCTCTGGGCATTTGACCAGGCCACATGCCAGGGGCTAGAGGAGCCACAAATATGCATGAAACAAGTTCTCTGCGCTCACGAAGGGAAAGATGCAGAGGGAGGTGTGGGCAGGAGGGGCCGGGGCTGGCCGGCACTGATGCACAGTGGCGAGCTGAGAGCGGAAGCAGGGGGGCACTAGGGTTGTGGGACAAAGAACTGGACTTGTTCGTGGAAGAGGTGGGAAGTGAGTCGAACTATGAGGATGGGCGGAATCCCAAAAGCTGTCAGTGAGAAGTGCACTCCAAGTGAAGGGAAACTCGGGGAACCCTGAAGGCTGTTGGAATTGTAAAGCCATGACAAGATCTTCTGAAGCGGTGCTCCCCACGCATGGTGGAGACTGGGCTTTGTGGGTGCCGCCTTATCTCTGCCCAGTGACAGCTCTCCCTGCCTCTCCTTGCGCTCCCATGTCACACCTGAGGGAGGGGTGGGCGCCTGTGCTGGGCCCTCGCGCCTTTTACTTCTCCTCTCCTGCTTTCTCCTCTTCTGGCTGCAGTTTCAGTTCCAGCCCAGAATATGGCTCTGTCTGTTGAAGTATCATGTACGGCATTGCAGAGACCCCGGCTCTCTAGCTGGACATCTGTCTAGACTACGTTACCATCACCAGCAAAATGGACCCCTTTGCCTGATGTACCCACTCTCCTCCCTTTCCCTCTGATCACCCCCATTTTGTTCTCACAATGTAAGAGCTTTGGTTTGGTTTGGTTTGCTTGTTTGTTTTGTTTCCTTCTCTTCCACGTAGGAGTGAAATCACACATATCTTCCAGTCTGACTTATTTCACTTAGCATAATGATCTCGAGGTCCGTCCATCCATGTTGTCACAAATGGCAAGATTTCACCTTTTATTTGTTACAGCTGAGTAGTATTCCACCGTGTGTTCATCTACCGATGAACACCTAGGTTGTTTCCATATCTTGACTGTTGTGAATAGAGCGCCAGTGAGCAGAGAGGGGCAAAGATCTCTCAGAATAAGTGTTTCGTACTCTTTGGGCAAATGCCGCACTGTCGCTGGGAACGCAAACCGGTGTGACCACTGTAGAAAACAGCGTGGGGACTCCCCAAACTGCGGGCTGGCAACAAGTTCCGGCACAGCGCTTCCACCCTTGGGCATACTGCTTTCCTCCCTCCAGCCACCCCTGCCTCTAATTTGGGAACTATGCCTCCCAAACTTTGCCTTTGGGTGCTACCAAAGGCTGATTTCTTGCTCAGATGAGCCAGCGCCTGGCAGGAGCCTCGCTCTGGCAGGCCTTAGGCCAGGGAGGGCATCCCTCTCCCTCTCCCCACAGCCAGTGCCTGGCTTTCACCATCTGGGCGATGAAAGGGTTGAATTCTGGGATCTCGAAAGTTCCTTCCAGCTGCAACAGTCTAGGGGAGTATTTGAATGCCCTCCTTTTGAAGCTGCGAGTTCTGGAGGAAAATGATTACCATAAAACTGTTTCCAGGATGGGGCGCTGGCTTCTGTCGGGGCCTTGCTGTTTGACAGCCACTGTGCAGACTTAAGTGATATTTACACACAAAACTGTTTGACTGTGGGACGCCATCAGTACCCTCGGCTCAGGGGCCGAGGATAACAGCCCATGCCAGGCCTGCCCTGATACATGAAGAAAGAAAGATTCATTCACTCATTCAGCAGAGCCCAAGTGAGCGCACACATCTGTACAAGGTGCTAGAGAAAAATCAGCCTGATCGCACCGCGGGCTCAGCGAGCACAAAGTCGTCCGATTTGGGGAAGAAGGGCCTGGTCATCTAGGCGACCTCTGCCAGCCACTGCACCTCCCCCAAGGGGTGGGGGTGCCAGCCCACAGCAGCTCCCCCAGTCTAAGTGGTCGAAAGTGGCCCTTAAGAGAAGCCAATGTGATCGTGCCCTTGGCCCCTTCCTCCCGTCCCCTGCCTTCTACTGCCTCCTAATTTCATCCCCCGCCCCTGTGAACGCCCTTCGAGCGCCTGAACACTAGAGAGCTCCTCCCGCCTTCTCTTCCTCAGCTGAGCCGCTCTGAGCCGGGGCCTGACCCCGCCGCTGACTCCAGTGTGGGAGGCGCTGCCCCCGCCCACGCTCCTGTTTCTTTAAAGCACCTCCCTGTACTTCACCCTGGAATCTCCCACCTGCAGCGGATCACAGAGCTGCCACCCACCTCTACCACCAGTGCTGCCATTGACAGGTGGGGAAGCGAAGAGGCTCGCTCTAGGTCACGCAGGTGAGTGGACGGAGTCACCCCTGGTCCGAAGCTCTCCACCCCCGCCCGGTCCCCTTCCTCCGGGCCAGGACTCTGCAGGTTATCGAGTGACTTCTGCGCACGTGGCTCATTAGCGCCCGTGACACACTGCTTCCAGATGCGGTCAACGCATGCCCAGGAAGGACCCTGGCCTCTCTGTGGCCCACAGCTAGCAGGTGGTGGAGGAACCCAGACTCGGGTCCAGGCCTTCGGCCTTTGGCTCCAAGTCTAGTTCTTTCCGCAGTAAGCCAGCTGCCTCCCCACTGGGCATAGGGAGACACCACAGTGACCGAAGTGGGGACATGCATTTGGCTCTGAAATTCCACCGGGGACAGGACGGAGAAGAGCGGGAGCACCCGCAGGGACTCGGCAGGGGTTGACCAGCAGGTGACTGTGGTTTCAGCAGGGAGATGCGGTCACCAAGCGTTGGCGAGATTAATAGAGGCCAGAATCCTGAACAGGGATTCTGACCAACAGGCCACTTATGGAGGCAAGGAGAGCGGGCAGCTGTTTCGGGGGCATTGAGTGCCTTGTTTTCCGGATCCGGAGGCTGGACGGTCGTCTGGTGGTACACAGGTTCTGGGAAGGGTTTCCTCCATGATGACGCAACCCCCAGCATTCCCAGAGGCGATGTCGACTCTCATTTGCCTGATGAGACTCAAGGTCACTTTCAGAGAGGAGGCAGGGAATTGGCTTAGCCCGGCCCTGAGCCATGTGCAAAGTCAGATGAAGCAGGAGACACCAAAGTGAAGATGATGCCCCCTAGGTCAAGTGGGCAGTGCATGGCTGCCAGGCTGACTTCTTCATGCAGAACTTTCCAGCAGAAATCTTTTCACTTCCATGCTCCTTGCATTTGGGAACCGGGGCCTAAGCACACCTCTCCCGGGCAGGGTTTCCGAAAGAGCAGCCGCGTGTGGCCCTGACCTTGCCTTCTTGGTTGAAAAAGATCCATGGACCCGCTAGCCGAGAGGGGCCTCTCCGCTCCTCTCCTACTCACTCCGCTTCCTCAGTCCTGAGGGACCAAGCCAGCCACGGCAAGGGGGTGCTGGACAGAGTTCCTTGCAAGAAACCTTGACTCCCCAGGACTTTTCACAGGAGTGACGTGAGCGTAGAGGGTGGGAGGCTGGAGGAGGTTTGGCTCTTCTGTACTTTCACTGAAGGCACAAGTTCAAGGCCCTGGGCTGTGGCAGCACAGACAGGACGAGCCCCCAGCCACCTCCTCTCCCCTCTCAGGGAGACTAGAGGGGTGGTGTCTTAACAGTCCCAATTCAGTGTAACAGGAGATAGAAGAGATGGCACATCACCTAGACCTGAAGTGCTGGGGAATACTAAAAGGACAGATGGCACAAGGGAGGGGGTAGAGTGGGCATGAATGCATTGTGGGTGGGGACTGGCATATCTTGGATGTCCTACAAAGGTGTCCAAGGTGTTTGTGTGTAGAGGTTGGGAGGTTGGAGGTGGGGTTATTGGGGGGTCAGGGAGAGGTGACTATGTTGGGACACCCTGGGATCAGAACCTGACCTGGAAGTCAAAAGAGGCAGCAAGGGGCTTTGTCTTAGCAGCACCTGTGAGTGCCAGTTTGTGTGCCAGTGCAGATACACACGCGTGCACACACACAGGCATGCACACATGCAAATATTACAAAGGCAAATACAAATTAAGAGGTTTAATTCTGCTGGTAGGAAATCAGGAGACTCCTTCCTTCTCTTTTCTTTGCAAATGTACATAAATCCATTTAGATGTTAAATTAGTTTCTGGTCACTGTCACAAGTCAGGAAAGTTTCCTCCAGGCCTGGGAGCCAAATCCTTGCAGTTCCTTCTTCAAGGAGAGAGAGGAGGCGGTGTCTCCCAGTTCCCTGGGAGGAGATGGCCTACCTTTGGCTGTCAACGGACCTCAAATCCTTCAACTTTCCAAAGGTAAGGCTGCCGCTCACTCAGCCTTGTGAGGCTTCTGCCTTGCAGTCCCTCCAGCGGCTGCCCAGGATGTGCAGGAGCTTCTGGCTTCAGGGTTCATCAGAGATCCAGTTGTTTTCTTTCTCTTTTACCTCTGTGGAGAGGCTTCTTGCACTGGGAAGAGGTTTTGGTTTTAGTTGCATTTCCCCAGCAAGTACACAAAACTCAGGTGCGGACGCGCTCAAGCCAGTCACACTCCAGCCCTCCCGGAAGGCCGGTCTCATCCTCCCAGACCAGCGCTCGAGGGGCCGCGGCGGGGCTCAGCCAGGAAGGCCAAGGCCCTGGGCAGACCTGGCGCGCTCTTGCGCCGCGCCTGTTCTCTCGTGCCCATACCCCCAGCGCCTGGGCGTCTTGCTGCTGTGGGTTTCATTTGCCCGCTGCGGTGGCGGCTGACATTTTCCTTTCTCTGCTGTTCCCAACTATTTCAACCCAACCCGGACAAAGAAAGCCTGAAGACAGGGCAGGAGACGCAGCGCGACGCAACAGGCCTTACTGCGCTTTGGCTTTGGGGACCTGCTAGACTTGTGCGTTTTCCTTTGGACTGGTCTCGCTCACTCACTCATTCGTCAGTTATGTATCGACTTTGTTCAAAGAATATTGGGGATGCAGCTCAGGCTGGCTGTGTCGCCCTGGGCGGCGGACTGGGAGATACAGGGGTGGCCTCCGGGCCCTGCCTGGCGGTGGCGCACAGCCCGGTCCTTCCCCGCCCCGAGAGGCGGGTGGGTGGGTCTTGCCCTCCAGGCCCCGCCCCAGGCTGGTGGAAACTCGCAGTGCTCCTGCGTGGAGGCGCCTACTGACCAATCAGAGCCACCCGAGCTGGACGTGGGTCCCGCCCACTGGGCTCTCGGGAGGACCGCGTGGAAACCGACCCGCCGAGGTCTGCAGAGCTGGGTCTGGCCGCCTTCGGTCGCCGGCGGTGTTTTTGAGCTTCTGGATTTGGTGACCCCGGGCTTCGACGTCGCGACACTGGCACGCCTTCAACCAACTGGTGGTAAGCGCCTCCTCCGTGTTGGGCACGACGTGTGCATATCTTGGGGCGCAGCCCTTTCACATCAGTCTTCAGGGTGTCCTTGTCCAGCTCTCCATCTCGTGGCATGGACTGCGGTGGTAGGCCCAACTGGAAAGCAGACCAGCCAGGGTTCTTCACTGCGGCATTGGCATCTGGGGCCCTGTTGCTGCTACGGGCCGGGCTTCCTCTCGTTAGTAACAAACCCCGCGATGTGCTAGGGATGTGAGACTGTTCGCTGACCCTGCCTGTTTTGGAGCTCCCCAGCGCCCACACTGGCTTTGCCAGAAGCGTCACGGGTTCTACTGAGTGTGCTAAAAGGTCTCAACTGTTATCCAGACCCCGTGGGGTCAGATGGGTGAAAATAATCCTCAGCCGAGGGCCCCGAGCCTTCCCCGACTCCATTTGTAAATTCTTTCGCTAGCTAAGATCCCAGCTTCTCTATCCAGCAGATAGAGCTGGAGCGGGAACCTGATGTAAATTTTAGGGAAATGGATTGACAGGAGACAAGGGGCCCTGTGAGACCTTTAGTCAGCTCCAAACATCTCCTTAGCATCCATTTTTCCACCTCTGGGGACCATATGTAAATTGTATGGATTTCAGTAGGCACGGCGAAGTGAAGCACGGGACACATGCTTTAGGGAGATGGTAGTGGCCAGAGGCCAGTGCGAGATGAGATTATGGAAAGAGGCAGGATTCAAGGAAAAATCCTCCCCGAGTAAAACATGCATCTCATTGCCCAAGGGGTCCTGACAGAGAAGGTTTTTACTGAAGTAACCCCTCCCCCACCGGGCCCCCTTAGACATTCTTTTGGTAGAAGTAGAACTAAGTTTTTTCATTAGGGGGGCATAATTTACTAATTTCCATTTTTAGATTAAAAAAAAAAGACATCATACCCCACATTATAAAGCAGCTCTGTCCTTTTTTTATAGCTTGAGTTTTGGTGATGGTATGGTGGAGTTTATTTCAAATTTCCCTCATGATCTAGTTTGTTTAATGCCATGCTGTGCGAGGATCCACTTTGGAAAGTACCTGTTGGAATTTGAAGCATGGCAGTTGTCATCTAACGCCACCACCAGCCACCCAAAGGGGAGCTACAGGGAATGATGACGTCATGAGTCAAGAGTAAATTGAGGGGTGTTGCCACACTCGACTTCGGGTGGCTACTTTCCTCATTACTATCATACAGATGTTTAAAAACAAAACACTAAACTGACAGTGAAGAACTATGTAATTACCTAACTTATCAGTGAGCTAGTGAACTGGGGGCAAGTCACTTTCCATCGTTACCTCTGAGTTTTCTCAAAGGACACGTGGGGGTTCTTTCAGTGTGAAAATCTCACTGATTTTCTGATTCTCAGGGGCGTAACTAGAGGCGCTAGGGAGGCTAGTCTGCACAGTGACCTTAACTTCTGATGTGTCGTTATATTCCCATGGCAATGGTTCTGTTTGGGTTCCACTGGCTTCTAGTTCTGCAGGTAGGAGGTTTCAAACTTTTGTTGAGGGGCCAGAGTGATGGGTAATTTCTTTATCTTACAGCTTCTGAATTTATTTTAAAAGTTGTATCTTCATCATGATGAGCTCTCAGTAAATATTGGCAGAGTGTGGAAGTCAGCAAGAAAAAGAGGTATGAGACCTTTCGTTTATTAAAAAATAACAAGAACAATTACTAATATGTAACTGAGATCAGCGGGGCATTTGTCCCATGTCAGATCTCATTTATGAAGGCTTCTTGTTTGAGTTATGGTGCAGGGGCCACACAGACTGCCGACGTCCCATAGTTCTGGAGGGTAGAAGCCCAAGATCGAGGTGTGACCCAATTGGATGTGGACCCAGTTCATTTAATTAACACATATGTATTGATTGCCTGCTATATACCAGGCAGGCCTGGGAGCCAGGCACAAGCTACCCCTCCACTAGATCAGTGTGGGACTTCTGGCAAGCCCTCCCCTCTCCAGGACACTCTCCTCATCAGCACAAGAAGTTTAGACAACTGTTACGGGCTGAATTGTGCACCCTCCCACGCTCCTACATGGAATCAAACCCCGAATACCTTAGAAGGTGGCCTTATTTGGAAATAGGGTCATTGTAATTAATTAAAATGAGGTCACATTGAATAGAGTGGGCCCCTAATCCGAAATGGCTCTTTATGAAAGGGACAAATTTGGGCACAGTAACAGATACAGAGGGAGAACACCACGTGGAGAGAAGTGCAGAGGTGGGGGGGGGGATGCTTCTCCAAACCAAGGTCACCAAAGATGGCCAGCCAACCACCACAAGTTAGGTGAGAGACGGATCTGAAAGAGTCCCCCTCACAGCCCTCAGTAGGAACCCACCCTGCTGACACCTTGATCTTGGACCACCACCCTCCAGAACTAAGCAACACTAAGTTTCCATTGTTTAAGTCCTCAGTTTGTGGAATATGGTTAAAGCAGCCCTACTAAACTCATACAACCACATCGGTGGTTCCTGATCTTGTCATTTCCAAGAACCCTTTTGTTCTTTGTCCCCTTGTGGGCCCATTTTGTTTATTTAACAAATATTTGAGTGCCCACGACATACCAGGCCCTTATACTAGGCATTGGGGATACACAAAGTCAGAGAGCAAAAATCTTCCCCTTGTGTTCACTCTGTGTTTTAAAAGATCTTGCGGACCAAGTATATGATAGTTGGTTTTGTTTTCTCTTGAGATGGCCAGGATCACCTCATCAATGTGATATAACTTGTGCCAAAAATCAAAGAGAGGTGATGTTTTAAGTAGTTGTTGATTCCCTATAGCAAGTAAATATATTTAACTCATTAGTTTTTTTTAAACTATTGGAAACTGTTTTCAGAACCCCCATTACTTCATTTACAGATCTCTAGGGGGGGGGTACAAGGACTTCATTACAGGGTGATTATCTAGAGTAGGGTTGGCACACTCCGCCCCCAGAAAAGATAAACATTTCCGTCTTTGTGGACCTTACAGCCTGCATAGCAGCTCCGTAACACTGCCCTGTACCAGGAAAGTGGCAGAGACAAGACAGAGGAATGAGCGTAGCAGAGTGCCAATGTAATTTTATCTATGGACCCTGAAGTCTGAATTTCATGTAATTTTCACACGGGGCAAAGGACTCTTCTTTAGATTCCATTTAAAAATGGAAAAACTATTCTTAACTTGCAGGCTGCAGAACAGGTGGCAGGCAGCCTGTATGTAGTAGTCAGCTAGCGAGCCTGCCGACCCCAGAGCTAGATTCCCTTCAGTTCTGCCGAGAATCTGGCATTAGGTGGTTTTTATCCCCCAGAGGGTCTAGATGAGGATTAACTGGAACTCCAACCCTGACTTCCTGCCGCCCAGTCCATGGCCCTGAACGCTGCTCTGCGTTGCTGGTTTAGCGATGGTTTCAGATGTGGTCTTTGCGTCCACGTGGTGCAGAAAATAGATGTGTGGCCAGTGCCCATTCCAAGCGCTGACCATGTAAGGGCTGTCCCCGCGTTAGTGGCCAGTGGCAACCTAATTTTGTCAAGCCCGACCCTAGGTTTACGCACTCTTCCTTTAGCCCTCTCTCGGGTTGCGCAGGCCCGGGAGGCCCATCTGTCCTTACTATTTGAGTCCCTGTTGTCTCATTGGCGGCTTTGAGCAGCTGCAAAATATGTTTCTAACTTTAAGTGGAAGTTGGGGTCACCAGCAGCGGGCCTGGAGCAGCCGCTCTCAACAAGGGCTCTTTCAGCTCTGACCTCCTGAGCTTTCCGGACTCGGTGAGTGTTCCCTAAGCCCTCCCCCGCCCCGCAGCCGGACCTGCACGGCGGGCAGTAATTAATGAGGCGTTTGCTCAAGGGCCGGGAATAATGTGCACTGCTTTTTTTGTGTTGTCTTCGGAAACCGCCGGGTTGCCTAGCACCGCAGTCGTCCGACGGATCGTCCTTCCTCGCGGCTCCCCTGCTCCAGTGGCCTCAACAACGCGGCGCGGCGACCGGGGCTGGCCGGAGAGCAGAGGCGCGCGCTCGCGCTTAGGGGGCGGCAGCCGCCCCGCCCGCGCGGGGACCATGCTGAGAGGCAAGTCCCGGCTCAACGTGGAGTGGCTGGGCTACTCGCCCGGCCTGCTCCTCGAGCGCCGGCAGCTGCCGGCCGCTCGCCCGTCGCGGAGGCCCCGCCGGTAAGTCACGTGAGCGCCACCGCCGCGCCTGCGCCGGCGCCCGCCGCTAGCGTCACGGCGCGCGCCGCGCCTGCGCACTGCGTCCCGCCGCGCGCCGCCACTTCCGGCCCGGCCCGTCCCACCGGTCGCCGCCGCCCCGCCTGAGCCCAGCCGGCCTCCGAGCACCTGCTGTGGGCGCGGCGACGCCATGGAGCGCCTCGATAAAGCGGCGCTGAACGCGCTGCAGCCGCCCGACTTCAGGTAGTCGCGAGCGGGCCCCGACTGCGGGGCTGCCGGCCGGCGGCGGGACCGGGGCTTGGGGGAAGGCCCGAGCCCGACGGCCGGCCTGCGGTGGGCGTGAGGGTCGGACCCTCGGGCGGGGTTGCGGGGTGGAGAGACGGGCAGGCCACATCTGCCAGAGGCCGGCAGCGTGCGCCCGCCCGGGGCCCGACCCTTAGCCCCAGAACCACGCACCGGGTTCCGGGGGGCTAGGTCCGCGCCTCCGGCCTAGCACTTCCTCCCGCTGCTTTCTCTGGACTTTGCGGTCTGCAGCCGCCCTCCCCAGGCGAGGGGGAGCCTCCCGAGGACGGGAGCCTGCAGGACCTGCGGTGTCCATGCTAGGCACGTGTGGGCTGCAGGGATCGAGGGAGGGGCGGGAGTCGCCTGACCCCACTTCACTTGGGGAGTCAGTAGGATGGGGCTGGCGGCCGAGCAGAAGGAATCTAAGCAGAGAGCAGTGTTTCTGGTCAATTGAGCCTAACCAGTGATGCTTCAGTCGGCAAGAGGGTGGGGGAGGGATTTAGCTACTCTTCAAAGATGACCTACTATGTGCCAGGCTCGATTTAGGCGCATTATGAGTTATCAGAAGTAAGAAAGAGCTTAGTTTCCCTCTTTTAAAGAGGATGCAGTTGACTCAGGATAATGACTTGCCCAGGATCACAGTTAGGTCACACAATCAGGAACTGTCAGTGCAGGCACATGACCAACCCCCTTGTCTCAGAGCTGGCCATCTTTGGAGCCCTGTCCTCTTCACTCTCAGTGTCAATGTAGGTGTTTTTGTTTGTCTTAGTTTCTGTTCCCCCTGAGTGACGAGGATACCCACGTATATTTTTATTACATGTACTTAGACTGTATTGCAGCCCTCTTGGGCTGACTGCAGAGTCCTAATACGATTGGAAGTGAAGTCTACTTGCAGTGGAAGTCTTGCCTACCCCAAAAGGGAAAGTGGTAAGCGCTACTGCTCGGTATTTGTTGCAGAAGTTTATATGAAGTGGGGAAACTTCTAGATGGTTTTAAGAGTGTGGCCACAGAAAGGTTCATCCTAAATTCTTTCTTTTGTGTGAGGTCAATTTTCATTTTTAACAAGTCTCAGTAACACCCAGTCAGAGGCACATCAGTTGGGTGACTTCAGTTGTTTTGTTTTAGGATAAATCACAGGTTGTACCCAAGCTGGCGTCTGCCGGCTGTGGCAGGCTGTGACTGGAAACCAAGGAGAAATGCCCTGGATAGTGCTCTAAACACTAGAGGAAGTTCGCTGGTCTTGAAAAGTGTATACGCTTAACTTTATGCTCGGTGCCGTGTTTGTGAGGCCAAGGTGAAAGAGGAGTGGGAAGGAACTGAAGATAAACTACCCGTTGTTAGTATGCTGATGAAGAGTGTGTGGGGCTAAAAATGAACATGTAGGAAAGAAAAGACGATGTTTGGGTGGTGGGATTTTAAGTGCTGCAATGCGTTTTTATGGTTTATAGCATCTTTTCTATAATATCCTTCTCAAAGACAGGCCAGGTCATAGATACTCAAGAGAGATCATCTAAAGGACAAAAGAACCAGTTAACGCTCCCTTTCTGTAGTTTCTTTATCCAGTTAGATAACCTGATTTTTGCACACCTAAACCTGTAACTACCACAGAAACACCATAGGACACATTTTTTGTTGGGGTCCACCACGAAAAAGTGGTCACATGCTGACTTTTTGTATTTGTTTATGGAACTATGACAGACACTCATTCTTTGAGTGATGCACGATAAATGCCTCTGAAAATTTACAGCCCGGACATGGTTTAAGGGTGCATGCGTATCGTAAGTGAGAACTGTGTAGCTCAGTGGTCACCCAGGTAGGATACCTGAAAAAAGGAGCCGCTGAAGTACAGAAGGAAAATAGTAGAAATTATACATGCATTTATGTTTAACCTTATCCCTTTTAATACCTATGTTGCATGTAAGTAATATGTGTATGCTAGTTTAAATCAATATGCCTCTATGGGAGTACATGCAGTGGTGAATTGTACAGTCAAAAGAGTTCGTAGCCCATAAACTTGAGATGCTCCTTTCCTTCCTGGACTGCCAGAAATCTCCCAGCCAATTGTTACCAAGTTGTAAGGACCTGGGTTTCTGTGCTGGTACCAGAGCAACGTAGAGGTTAGAAAGTAAGCGGTCACATTAAGTGCTGTAGCAACGGGTATGAGCTAAGTGTGATTGGAACCCTGGGCCAGAACAAGGAATCCTTCCACTGGTGTAATCGGGAAAGGTGCCTCAAGGAGAGGCTATTTTGGTGGGACCTTGAAGGCTGGTATTATTTGTATCTTTCCTAAAGATACAAACCAGAAGCGCTAGCTGAGGGTTATGCGAAAGAGAATGAAGTTCAAGTGTGGCCTGAGCAGAAAGTTAGAAGCATATTAGGATAGTCAGGATGGTTAAATTTAAGGGGGGGAAACACCTTAAACTAAATGATTAGCGCTCTAGTGCTTTTATCACACGTGAAATTGCAGGTGTGAGGTGTGTGTGCCCAGGGTTGCCAGCGGCTTACTACTGCTTCACTTTCAATAGTGTGGCTTGTTGGTAAGTGCACAGGGCAGATTTGGACCTCTATCTACCTGTTGAAAATTCAGCAAAACAACATTAAAGAACATTCTGAAAGTGGGAAAATACAGCTTAATTTTTAAATTTTGGTTTTTGTTTTCATTGAGGTGACATTGGTTTACATCATTGCGTATGATTCAGAGGCACAGGGTCACCCCTCAGATGGACGTGCCCGCCCGACCACCAAGGCGCCCATGGGCGTCCACTGTAGTCCAGTGTGTCCTCTCTACCTCCCATAGTCGCAAAGTAACTGTTAATTTTGTGTATTAATCTGGAGTCCTTTTTCACCGTGTACTTTTGATATAGTCGGAATAGTTTACATTAGGGATTGGCACAGTTTGTCAGGAAAGGGTCAGAGAGTCGGTATTTTCAGTTTGGGGGTCCATCGGGTCCGGCACACTACTCAGCTCTGCCGGTGGCTCCATCACAGTCCTGGAGGAGCCTAAACCCCGCGGTGTGACCGTGTCCCAGTTAAGCTTATTCACAGAAACGGGCTGGGCTCCCGCGTCTCGTTACCCCAGGCAGACGCAGTGAACTGTACTTTGTCTTGTTCATCTGTCATATGAATATTTGTCAAAATTCTTCTTACTGTCTCCCTGTACTGACGTACATCATTAGTAAAATAATTTTCTCATTTTGGGACATTTTGATGTTACCCAGCTTTGTTTGTGCTACTATATTAATCTTCATATTAATGTTTAGGTAGCAGTTTATCAGACTTCTTAAGTAATATGATTTTAAAAGGTTAATTGTGTTCTTCAGAATAGTTTTATCATAATATGGAATGGAACTTTTTCCACTGGATTAGTTCCTTGATTTTAAAGTGCTCTGGACAAATAGAATTCACTGAAAGTATTTTGACATCAGACTTTCAGTGCATCCGTGTAAAGTGCAGCCCATCTCACTAGTAGTACAAGGAAATTTACTTTGCATCCCGATGGTTCTAGGCTGGGTTTTCTTTGTGGTTTTCTTTGTGCTTCTCGTACCTTGTTTGTGCTGTGTTCAACCAGCCATTGGTAGGGTGCTTTGTGGACAACATTCATTATTTGTTTTCTGTGACCCTCCCTCGCTACCTCCGTTATAAATCCTGTAATTAAAATGTGCGTCTGCGCCGCGCTCTGCCGCTTCCTCTCACCCGGGGTCTCAGTGGCGGTCTTGGGGGCGGGCCCACAGCTGGGCTTCCAGGGCCTTCCGCTTCCGAGGTCCTGACTCTGCTCTTCCTCCGCTCACTGCTTCCAAGACTGGGGCAGAATTTCCAGCATCTTCGCTCTGGGCACCTGTATCATGTAAGGACACAAGAACGGTAGAAATTGCTGTACAGGCTCTGATTTTCACTGTTTACTTTATTCCAGAAATGAAAGTTCATTAGCATCTACTCTGAAGACGCTCCTGTTCTTCACGGCTTTAATGATCACCGTACCCATTGGGTTATATTTCACGACTAAATCCTACATATTTGAAGGTAATCGTGAACCATAAAACAAGCCATTCTCCTCTTACTAGATTTAAATTCTAAGCCTTTATGACTCTTTGTATCTGTAAACTGGGTGTTCTTAACTTTGCTTCTTCCCACTGTTTTGCTGTTCAAAAATCACGTTGCTCTTAACGAATCCTGCTTCGTGAGATGAGCTTGTTCATCACCCGGAGTTACTGCGCTTGACAGTTGAAGGCTTTCTTTGACACAGCCTGCAGGCCCTTTCTTGCTATCTCTTTGAGTGTGAGAGTGGCTGACATGGGAGGAGTTTGGGGGAAAGTACCTTGGGTGGCAGACATTGGAAGGAAGAGAAAATGAAGTCCCCCTTTTTACGTTGAACCATTTAGATGAAGGGATAATTATGTTTTTCATTCAAAATGAGTGTCTTTATTTGTAGAAGGAATTCAGATCTTAAAGAGAATACTTGACTTACCATTCCCGGCAGTACTACTTTGAATTGCCTGACTGGTTAAATCCGTAGCCCATAAAAATTGGTATGCTTTGTTTTTTGTACTTTGATAAGTTTTGGAATAAAACGAAAACTTTCTTTCTCTTGCTAGGCGCCCTGGGGATGTCCAATAGGGACAGCTATTTTTATGCTGCTATTGTGGCCGTGGTCGCCGTCCACGTGGTGCTGGCCCTCTTTGTTTATGTGGCCTGGAATGAAGGCTCAAGACAGTGGCGTGAAGGCAAACAGGATTGATGTGAACATCATCTTTTGATAGCATTAAAGCGATTTTTTGAAATGGTAATCGCGTCTGGGATATTCATGATTTCAATAAAGTTGAAAGAACACATTAAAGTCCATCTTCAGTAGTCACATTTGACAGTGTAAGTGTTCACCTTCTAACCGTGGTTTGTGTCATCAATTTTAACTGTATGAGCCTGTCATTTGCAAATGAGAGTTCGGGAAAGTTCAGTTGGTTACAAAGAAGTATGTTCAATTAGTTCCACGTTGTGCTGGGGATGATTTGATTATCTTACAACAAAAAATGTTTTAAAGCACTTTGTCCTTTGGTTGGTTTTGAGTTGTGCTCCTCTGCATACATTAAGATGTACACAGTGAAGCAAATCTAAAGGTTATTTACACTGGAGCTGTGTCCCCAGCTGGCGGAGTCAGCAGGTCACTGGACTGGGGAGCGGGGCCAGCTGCCTGAGGCCGGACTCTGCCGTGACGCTGAGTGTCCCTGAGGAGTTTGCGGAGTGTAATCCCAAGTCAGTGGGGCTCCTTCATTACGTCATTTCATGAGGAAGTAGGCTGCGTCACTCACCCGTTCTGTAAGCGACTGCTCCACTGAAGGAGCTAGGGAGCAAAGCAGAGTAGCTGCCTGCACACCGGCCTGTTCCCGAAAGCCCAGCCTGGCACTGGCGGGACTAACTCACGATCTGCTTTGCTCTGTTACTCGACGGTGAAGGAAGGCTCAATGACATGGCTGGTGGGATGCCCTCTCAGTTGGTTTTTCCTGCTCTTGTTTTTAAGTAATGTGTATGATAGGGATTTACATTTAAATGTATTCATTTTTGCAAACATAGGGAGTATAAACAATCTTGAAAATTGATTATTTTTATCACCCAGGAAGAATTCTTGGAATTTCCAGACTAGTCTTTTAAATCAGAGCTATTGTAGTCCAGATATTTATATCTATATATCTGTATATATATAGTTATATCATCCTTGAGGTCTTTTCTGATGCAACAAGACCCTGTGATTTTACTTTAGTATCTCAATCAATGTTCTTTCCAGACACTTGTTACTATTTGTGTGCAATCTAAAAACATCTGGAAAAGTGCATATTAATACAGGAAAAAAATTTGAATTCGCTGTAATGTTGCCACCTTGAGAGACCCACTATTCTGGTTTACACCCTGCCTGCATTTCTAATGCTAGTCCCATACCCACTTAAAAGTTTGGTTTAAGTTTTGATTCTGCCATCTTGACCTAACCGCTCTGTGCATTTTTATCAGATGAGTGGCTGTTGGCCATTTTCTAAGAAAGCACATTTTACCCTTTTTAACTAGATATCTTGTTCAGATTTCCTGTTGCTAATAATTCCTCATACAACAGCCCTTGCTCTCAATGTTTGCCAGTACCAGTTTGTTTGTTCACTCCTATTTTTGGTGTGGAACTGGACTAAAAGATGTAAAGAGACGGTTACGCATGAAGGCCAAGTAGGTATGTGTGCTAAATTGTTGAGAAAAAATAAGCGATGGTTATTGTAAGGCTATTTTTTATTCTTATAGTTAAATTTTGTCTACAGTTTAAATGTCTTTAAACAATTATCCTAAATGTAAAGTTTTTTCTTTTAAAAAAGTTATAGGTTTAGTATAAAGGTGTACAAATTTAATATAAAATTGTAGGATGTTCTAGTTTGAGTCTGGGGTACTGTGGTAGATTTCTGGATCACTCCTTCAGATGCCTTGTCATACTTAGAATTGTTATTTGCCTAATTTCCTTTTCTATGATGTCAAGATTTTTCTTGTATTTTGGGGACCTTATGCTGTTTGTAAAATATTAATGTCGGATTATTTTGTTGGATTTCAGTCATCTGCTGAGTAGATAAAATGGGTGTTTTCTGCAAGCATTTTAAATCAGGGATATATACAAAAGCAGCTGTAAGTTCCTCTTGAGAAAAGTACCAAGTGTTTGAAAATTAGAGTCAGACCTAGGGTCAGTATTTAGGACTATTACAGTATAGACTTGTTTTCAAACCAGTTCATTTCTCCTAGGGTTTTAACTGCTGACTCACTAGTTTACTGCTATTGAAATAACGTGATCTTTGACATACAGATTTATTTTTCAGGATGTCTCACTGCTTTCCTCTTGCACCGTGTATATACTTCCAGATGTATAGAAAGGACAGCTACAGTCGAGCCCTTCTAACTGTGTTAAGGCAGGTATACGTTCACTGTTGTTTGAAAACTGTAAGAATAACCTCGGTTAGGAGATGTAGCTAAGTGTCATATAAGCTAGGATTTGACCCCATTTCCTGCAGCACGTTGCTTTCCTCGTCTCACCTTCCATTTTGCCTCCCAGGATAAAATCTTTTTTCCCCATTGTGCTCACAGATAAATCTGCTGTGGAATGCATCTGATGTCATTAACTCTTCAAGTGGGAACCGTTTTATCTGTAGCGGCAGAATTCCCTTCTGAGTTGTTGAAAAAAATGTAAAGCTTCCGTATAGAAAAACCTTGTTTCATGGGACTGGAACAGTAGCACGTTGTAATAGACTTTCCATCATACAAATCTCATCCGCTTTGCCAAAAGACGCACCTGAGTGAATTGTTTGGTGTTTATTTTCCATTTTCACATAAGCTTCATAGGCACAGCTGGCACAGCCAAGGAGACCAGTAAGAGCAGTTTAGTGGTTAAGGTGTCCCCAGGGAGAGCTGCCAGTTGAGGAGACTTGAAACGAGGCATTAAAGCCTGTGGTGAGAGTCCAGTTTGGATTTCTCTTAAGACAAGTTCACGGGTATCGTTTTATTTCTGCTCAAGGGGAGCAGACTCGTGGGCCGTCCGTTCAGCTGCGGCACAGTGCGCGTTGCTGGCGTAGGCCGGGTCGCACCGACTGCCAAAGGGCAGGGCCGCCACAGTAACGGGCTCGGCCCTCGCGTCTAAGACCAGTTTCGCAGGCGCTGGGCTCAGGGGCTCGCGAATGACTTGACAGGACCTCGTCTTCCTTTTTGCCAGGGGGAAGGGTCATCTGAGGAGGTAGATTATTTTCAGGGACTTTGGGAAGCTAACGACAAATACTCCTTGCACCGTATGACTAGCTAGTCCTTCCTATGTTCGTTAAAGTAGCCTGGAACGCCTCGGCCCTCGTCGCTCCTGGCTGTGCTATCCTGGCCAGTTTCATTGCCCCGTGTCCGTGACGGTAACAGATGCGTTCCTTTTAAGATGTTCTCTAAGTCATATTTGTCAGTTACACAGACTAGTCTTCCTTTTTCTCAAGTTCAGTGAAATCTCACTGGGCAGTAATAGCAATAGCTAACATCTGCACAGCACCTTACAGTTTGCAAAGAACGTTCACATATTCACCTTTGAGTTTTGCGTAGTGAACCTGTTACGAGATGTCTCGACATTGATGCTGAAAGTGTTAGCATCTGTGAGTCCCTAGAGTCCTTGCCCACGCGGTAGTGTTGGTAGCCCCGACGGGCCGGGGCTTAGGTGTGCTACGTGGAAAGCTGTGTGTGATTAGGAAAACGGGGCCCTGAGTTCTCTGCACACTTAAATCAGATTTACTTTTGTAAGTGATGCTTTTCTAGCCGTTACCTGGATGGGCTTTGTATTCATTATATTCTAGCCTGTAATTTGTATAAATTGACCATCTGTTGTCATTAAAAAAGTGTTCGCGATGTCCTCTGATGTGTCCTGACTGCGTCCGTCTTAAGTCTAGTAAGCCCTTTGCCTCTGCTGACGCCTTATAGGGCACGTGCGCCACTTGCAGAGTGCCAGGCCGGTGGCGGGGGAGGGCAGGTCATGCCAGTGGGTCTCCGTGCGTGCCGTATTGGAGGCTCGCTTTACCATCAGGGGGACTTCCCGGGCCCGACTGACTGCTTCACTCGGTGAAGCACCTTCCATAGAAAGTGTGGCACAGGGCCTCCCTGGTGGCGCAGGGGTTGAGTGCTGCTCTGTGGAGCTGTCGGCAGCAGTGACGCGAGTTCGACGCCTGGCCGGGGAGATTCCCACATGGCGCGGCAGACCTCTCCTGCCTCGCCCGCTGCTCCCCACTCTGTCTCTGGTGAACCGTCTCGCTGCCCCATGCCCCTGGCCTGCACCCCAGCTTGTATGCATAAATAAATAAATCTTAAAAAAAATGTGACTCAGGCCGCACGGAAACAGCCTTGGCTTGCCGGGAAGCAGCCCTGCTGCCCCTCTCATGCCCTCCCTTCTTTAGGCCCCTAGCTGCTGTGCTCTTTGGGGTGGGGGGATCCTGACAGAGCAGTGGGAGCGAATCTGCTTTCAGAAGTAAAGGAAGCCGCAGAGAAGACCGGAAGCGGCTTCCCGGGCTGGGCCCCGCGCCGTCGTTCCGCTTCCTCGGTCACGGTCACGCTGCTGCTCCGCTGTTGAAGATGCGTTTCCATTAGCCCTCGGGCCGGCTGGGAGGACGGGTGGGAGCAAACTCGCGGGGCCTGTGCTGCTCGTCACCTGCCCTGCTCCCACCTGGGGCCGGCCCCTTCCCTCCGCGCTCGCGCCGTCTCGCCCTCGCGGCCACGTCAGCACAAGGCCGCCCACCGGGCCGCGCAGGCATGCCCCGCGCCACGCCACTGCCGCCGTGCCGCCCTCTGCTGAGCAGCCTCCCGCAGGTAAGGCCACGGCGCCATTCCACTTCCCTCTTGCTCAGCTTCGCCAGACTCGTCTCTCCGCCTGCCCCCCCACGCAGACTCCGCTTTCGCCCTGGCTGTGCCCCCCGCCGGGGAGCACCACCCTCCCCAGGTCTCCCCGCTGCTGCCTCTTCCTCACCCTGCCGGTTTCAGCTCTCCATTGGAAGCAGCCCCCGGCCACTCGGGGCTGGCACGGCTGCACTCGGGCCGCTCAGCCGTGGCTCTGGGTGTGGACGTGGCCACGAGCAGGGGTGGGGGTGGGCGGCCTGCCCTTTGGAGACAGTTTCAGCGGCAGGCCGGCGCAGGCCGCGGACAGACAATCTCCAGAAGGCCCCACAGCTGCGTGAGGGCTGAGCTCCCCGCCCCCTCCCAGTGAGTGGCAAGATGCAAACACAGTGCTCTGGCCCCAGATTCTGCCCGGGAGAAGACTGGCACAGGTGAGAGGGCCGTCTGTCATCTGGTTCCGGGGCTCTTTGTTCCCAGTATCTGCGCTCAGCGCTGAGGCCCTAAAACACACCCTCTGTCGCCCCTCCCCGCGGCCTCCGCTTGGAAACGGGCACACGGGGCAGGCGAGCTTGCCAGGGAAGTGGCCTCGTGGCTGGATGTGCTCCACGGGGCCGGCGCCCGGGGCCCTGCAGCTTAATGGGGTCTCGGATGTCCCCCCAGCAGGGGTCCCCTGTACACGCCCTGCAGTGAGGGCCGGGGCCCAGGTTCAGGCACGCTGCGCTGTTGACATGCACAGACACAGGAGGAGTTACAGAATCTGATTGTCTCAGTTTTGTGTAAACAGCAGAAATGATGTATTTTAAAGAAAAATGTATTTTGCATAGCCAGATTTTGTTGCTTTGAAAATATTCACGTTAGAAAATGAAAATGTGTGGGGGCCGTGAAAAACGAAGTCTGTTCGCGTGTGTGTATGTCTTTTCTTGCCTGCAAGTTGGATGAAGGGCTGACCGAGAGCACCAGGCCTTTTCCCGGAGCCTTTCTGTTGCTCCTAGCTCCGGACAGTCCTCTGGCCCCACTCCTGGCTCAGCCCTCCGTCCTCCAGGCTCGCCTTGAACCACCCAGAGTTCAGGTGAAATGTCAAGTGGGAAACACAGGAGCTCAGTAAAATGAAGCCAGCTAGTGAGGGTCAGCCAGTTCTCCCACGGGCCTGAAGGGGTGGCTGTTGGTGGCAGGCAAAATTCGCCATCACCCGCAGGGGACCCCTTCCTGGGGCACAGAGCTTGTGTATGTATGCCCTCCCTCCTCCCTTTGAGTACAGGCGGACCTGTGAAAGTGACCACATAACAGTTCGGCGTCACCAAAGAGCGGAGGTTTGTCCTTGGGCACGTTTGTGTTCGTGCCAGCGCTATAAAGTTTGATTCCAGAGACCGCGATGGTGTCACCTCCTACACAGCTGGGCTGCGTGCGCACACATGCACACGCGCACACACACACGGGCCACTGCCAAATACGAGGTCTCACTGACGAAATGGTACGTGGCACCTGCCTGTGGTGCTTGCTTGGTTGCCCAACTCCTGCGGACTTGGTGCTTTAAACAACACGAAGTATGTTTTCTCAGTTCTGGAGGCTCGAAGTCAGAGGCCGAGTGTTGTCAGGGTGCTTTCTTTTGGTGCCTTTCTCTGGCTTGCAGACACCTCCTTCGCCCTGTGTCCTCATTTGGTCTGCCCGCTGGCGGGGCGCTAATCTCTTCTGCTAGGGTCAGTAGTGTCTGTCTGAGCTCATGCTAATGACCTCACTTTAATTACATCCATCACCTCTTTAGAGACCCTGTTTCCAATAGAGACACACTTTGTGGTCCTGGGGGTTGGAAATGGAAGATATGAATTTGGGGGAGCACATTTCAGCCCATAACAGCCCATAACATAGCATGAGAAGCAGATTGATGTAAAGATGCTCACGTCTTAATCCCCAGAACCTGGCAGAGGGGGATTAAAAGTGCAGATGGGGTGAGGTTGCTAATCAGCTGACCTTAAATAGGGAGTCTCAGGGAGCATCTGGGCGGGCCCAACGCAATCAAGAGGTTTCTCATGGTAGGCTAAACACGGCACCACAAGACCTAGGCGTTTACGCATGCCCAGGACCTGTGACTATTAATGGCAAGAATGAAATTACCTTAGATAGGAAAAGATGTGATTAAATTACGCATCTTGAGGAGTTTATCTGAATTGTGCTGACGAGCCCATATCACGTGTATGCTTACAAAGGGGGCGGTGGGGGGGAGTTTGAGACAAACCCTCATAGACAAGGCCACAAGAAGACAGAGGCAGAGACTGGGGCGATGAGGCCACCAGGTGAGGAGGCCTGGAGGAGGCCAGGAAGGATCCCCCTTGAGCCTTGGAGGGGTGACCCCGCTGACACCTGGATTTCAGGTTCTGACGTCTGCAATGGAGTGACAAGCGGAGAAATTTACATTGTTTTAAGCCACCAAGTCTGTAGTGATCTGTTCAGGCTCCCTCAGGAAACCGGTCTAGGCCTCCAGAAGCGGAAGAGGGAAGCTGAGGCAGTTACGGTGGCACCACGCCGGGACTCTGGCCTCGGAGATGGGGCAGGAGAGCCAGAGCCAGGGATGTGAGAGGTCACCGGCTTCCCAAACCTCAGCACCCCAGCACTGTGCTGAATAGTTCCAGGGGCAGCTTCATGATTTAGTTCAAAACCAGCATGTCCCCACCCCCGGTTTTCGTTGGTCAGTGCGTGCCCGAGGCAGGCATCGCACTGGTGAGCTTCACTGCACTGTGCCAGCCCTGCGCCCGGCATGGGCCAGTGCCTTTGCATGCCTGAATGTCACTCCATGTTCTGTCCCTTTTTAGAGTTTCTTCTTTCGAGCTTGACATTAATACACACTGTTTCCTTGTGCCCCTGAGGCAGCTGGGCCTGCCAGGGAGGGGAGTCCCGGGAGGCAGGCATCGCCCTGGCAAGGGCTCGCCTACGCTAGTGGCAGGGTGAGCTCCAGAGTTAGGCCTTGTATCTTGCCCTCAACACAATGGATTCAGATTTGCTATCTTTTGAATACAGGCTTTTCCTGCCTCAGAAGTAGATGTCGTTTTCATTCTGGAAGGTGATGTTCTTTCTGCTCAAACAGTGGGTTTTAAAAGTTTAATTTGCATCAGTCCCATAAATTCCACCTGATCATTTTTATCTTGTTATGTTTCATTTAGCATTGATTTTTCTACTAATGATCAGTCAACTTACAATAACTTTTTAATATTTATTTGTGCATACAAGCTGGGGTACAGGCCAGAGGTGTGGGGCCGCGAGAGGGTTCACCAGAGACAGAGTGGGGAGCAGAACAGGCAGATCAACGGAAATACACTGCTGAGGGGAGCAGCGGGCGAGGCAGGAGAGGTCTGCTGTGCCATGTGGGAATCTCCCCGGCCGGGCTTCGAACTCACGCCACAGCCACCGACAGCCCCACAGCGCAGCGCTTAATCCGTTGCGCCACCAGGGAGGCCCTACTTCCAATAACTTTCAAAGAACCTTATGCTTGTCTCCATTCCAAGGGGTTTACCGTAGACCACTGGGTGACTGTTTCAGCAGAACCCCCCTAGCCAGACACAGCAGATATTTTTTTAAATATTTGTTTATTCATGCATACAAGAACTGGGGTATAGGCCAGAGGTGTGTGTGTGGGGGGTGAGAGGATTCACCAGAGACAGAGCGGGGAGCAGAACAGGTAGATCGAAATACATGGCTGAGGGGAGCAGAGGGTGAGGCAGGAGAGTTCTGCTGCGCCATGTGGGAAGCTCCCTGGCCGGGGATCGAACTCCTGATGCAGTGCTGATAGTTTCATAGGGCTGAGACTTAACCCCTTGTGCCACCAGGGAAGCCCAGACACAACAGATGTTGGAATGTCACACTGAACTCACCTGAACCGTCATCACAGGTTAAAATTCATGTCATTATTTTAACAAAATCAACATCAGTGTGTTGACTAATTATTTTCAGTATGAAAATGCAAGGTGGATTTTGGTGCTTAATGCCATCTCTGTACTAAGTATCAACTTCTTTGGGGTCAAGCCATCATCTCTCATGTTCTAAAGATCGGTGCATGGATTTTCTTTCTTTTTTTTTTTTAAAGATTTATTTTTTATTTATACATACAAGCTGGGGTATAAGCCAGAGCTGTGGGGCGGCGAGAGGGTTCACCAGAGACAGAGCGGGTAGCAGAACAGGCAGATCAGAAATACACTGCTGAGGGGAGCAGCGGGCGAGGCAGGAGAGGTCTGCCGCACCATGTGGGATTCTCCCCGGCCGGGCATCGAACTCGCGTCGCCGCTGCCGACAGCTCCACAGCGCAGCGCCCAACTGCTGCGCCACCGGGGAGGCCCCGGTGCATGGATTTTCTAGGAAGCTATCAGCTTGTCCCTTGCTGGGACAGCGGGCTGTGTTAAACTTCCTATTGCAAAATCTGTGAGTTGTAAAAGATCCTAAATGAAAACTACATATTTTTAAAAATAGACTATTTTTTAGAGAAATTTTAAATTCACAGCAAAACTGGGTGGGAAGCACAGAGTTCCCATGTGCCCCTCCCCTGCCCTCAACATGGGCTTCACCATCAACGTCTCCAATCAGAGGAAAGCATGCGTTAAGTCAGCGATCCTACTCGGGCTCGTCGTAATCCCCCAGAGTCCATAGTTTACATCAGTGTTCACACCTGGTGGTGTACAATTCTGTGGGTTCAGACAAATGTACACACCATTCCAGTATCACACAGAATAGTTTCACTGCCCCAAAGATCCTCTGTGTGCCCAACTTTTCATCCCTTCACTGCCCCCACCCCCTGGCAACCCGATCTTTTTACTGTCCCCTTAGTCTTGCCTTTTCCAGAATGTCACATCTCTGGAATCATCAGCGTGTCGTCTTTTCAGATTGACTTTTTTCACTTAGCAATATTCATTGACACTTCCGCCATGTCCTCTCCGGGTTTGAACACGTCTTTGTTTTGGATATTGAATGAAGTTCCATTATCTGCATGTTGCAGTTTATTCATTCATCTGCTGAAGGACATCTTGGTTGCTCCCACATCTTGGCTGATGGAAGCATTTGTGCCAGAGTTTTCACATGGGCTTGGTTGAGCACCAAGCAGTGTGACTGCTGACGGTGTGGTAAGTGTGCTTAGTTTTACACGGCACTGCCCAACTGTTTTCTCAGTGGGCTGTGTCACGCGCCTTGTCTTCCCACCAGCAAGAGGGAGAGTTCCTGTCGCTTGACATCCTCGTCGCTGCCTTCATTTGTGATTCCCTGATGACACCTGATTTTCAGCTTCTCGCGTTTATTTGCCGTTTGCGGATCTTTCTTGGTGAGGTTAAAGTGTATCTTATAGTGGGTGTTTTAGTAAGGATGAAAAACCTTAACAAACTTTTCAAATATTCTTTAAAGACATTTTGTTCATGTACTTGCTGCTCCCATTGCCAGAGATAAGAAATATTTTGTGAAATCTAAAGTCTGCAAATTAAATATCTGATTCAAGGCTGCTTGGTGTTTGTGAAACACATTGGTCAAGGAGACAGAAAATGTGGGTTCTGGTCCCTTCTTGCCACCAATATTTCATCTTCAAAAGTCACTTTCTGAATGTCCTTGTCTTCTATAAAGTGCAGTGGGTAGGAAGATTTCCAAAGCTCCTGTAGTTCTGCTTGCTTTTTTCTTTTGTATTTTACGTCCATCTTGAGAGCGAGTCCTGTCAATTACAGACATCTGAGCCCTTTGATGGCCTCGTGATACATTTAATATTACCATCTTGAAAATTTTCCACTTTTCTTGTCTGTACTATAGCTGAGAACTTTGGATGAGGCTGAAACCTAGCAACCAACTCTCCTGAAGTATCTCATTGGCTGGGCTGGGCATAGAGTGTCGCCGGGGAAAGTGTGTACAGCAAGAGTGGTAGCCACGCTTCAGCATTAATTTCATTTGGTGACTCATCCTCCCTGTCATCCAGAGATGGCATTGATCTAAATTGTGACCTTTTCTTCTATCTCATATCATTAGAATAATGCCAGTAAAAGGGCAGTGACTCACCACCAGAGCAGATTCTTCCTGCGAAAATTAGCAGAGCTTTGTCATGGAAATCTTGGTCAAAGGGTCTTTTATTAACTTTACCTGGTGAGCAAGCCCACCCTTTGCCCAGCTTGTTAACGGCCTCTTCTGGGATATGTCCTATGGATTCAATCTAGCCGGCCACATTCTTTTGTTGATTCTCTCCCTGTCTGGCGGTAGTTCAGGCTTTGAATGCACAAAGTAATTTTCCACCACATCAGTTGTTAATCATCGTTGCTGCTGCAGCTTGAAGGGGCCCACGTGTGGCTCCTGGGCACAGTCCCCGTGGGCCTGTGTTAATTGTGTGTGTGCACTTGTAGAAGTGGCTACTCAGAGGGATGGGAGTACTGAAATTATTGTTTTCCAGTTATCAAATGAGCATATGGGAGAGGGGGGAATCTAGAAGTCTGAGTATTAAAAATCAAGCTTAGTAATTAGGCACAGATTGCTTATTACTTCAACGTACCTTGGTCTTCAATCATATGCCATGACAGTGTTTAATAAGAATGGTAATTGTCGCTCTGTTTAATTTAGTGCGCTCTTCTCTGGTCTACCAAATGGTCGGAAGTACTGGGTGTAACTGCTAATATCCACTTTGTAAAATACCAACCTACGATCATGTGTACTTGAAAACTTATAAATACCTCACACTGCTGGAAGTAGCCATCACCTTCCTCTAGTCTCACTCTTCATTGCACATGTTCGAGGCCCAGAGAGGGAGGTGAGGGGTGAAGGTGAGACAGCATGTTATGAAGAAACCTGGACTGCCCCTCAGTCCTGCAGCCCCCAGGCCGCTCCCCTCAGTATCTCAGCTTTCGTGGTCACGAGTGTGGTGAGTGATGTCCTCACCCTCTGCTTAAGAAGCTTGGAGTGTATTTAGAAACACTGCTTTCCTGCTTAAGGGGGTGAGTTAAGATAATTTACAAATTCCCTTACGTGGCCCCTCCTGGCCCCCAGTAAACAAGATGCTTTTAGATTCACGCTGTGCATGTCATTAGCCAGAGACTGATTTCCAGAAGAGCCATGATAGTGCCGTAGCTTCACGAATGTCGCACGGGGGCTTCTGCTTTGCCATCAGCACTAAGGAAGCCTTGTCCCCCCAGTACTGGAAACCAAAGCACGAATGTGTAATCATGGGGATGGATCCTTCTGGTGCATAAGGGGCCAATTATCACCTTTTGGAAGGAATATTGAGCCTTAGGCCCCTGAAATGCCCTCCTAGAGCCACACCTCTGGTGACTAGATTACCAGTTAGTCTGATCATCCTTTTTATAAGTTCATTTCCTAGTAGATACGAATATTCTCTTTCCACACTTTTATAAGCAGCTTGCTGGAACTAGAGGTTACAAACAGCTGACTGTTTATATTTCAGAATAGTTGAAGTAAATTTGAAGAAAATTTAGGGCAATTCAGCATTTGCTTGAATCACCAGGCTGCCGCGCAGCCCGTGTACTAAGCGCCTTCAAACAGCCGTGCAGAGACTCAGTCAGAGGGGCCTCCGCTGGTCACACCCCGGTCTGCGCAATTCTTGAGTTCCTTTTCCTGGGGGCTGATGAGCTCAAATTCGTTATTCAGTCCTGTAGATATTAATTCATCAACTATTTAGCGAGTGCCTTCCATGCGCCGGTCCAGGGTTGGGGGAACAGAGAAGCTGCAGACACGATGCCCAGAGGAACACAGTGTCTTCCAGACTGGAGGGAGAGACGGCGAGTAAGCAGGATACTCCTGTGTAGAGGCCCCAGTGGTGTCTGCACGGGGGTTGGAGGCCACAGGAGCCAGTTGGCCTGGAAAGGCAGAGGAAGTGCGCTACGGGCCTCATAGGTGAGGTGACGCCTAGCTGTGTGGGGAAAGCAGAGGGCTTGGCAGCGGCGAAGCAGGAGGGCTAGAGCTGGAAGGAGGACCTGGCAGGCGCCGGGCAGAGCCAGGAGATTGTGCCACCAGGTGGGAAAGGTCAGTGTGTGGGATTGGGGGGAACCAGGGTCTGACACATAGGGCCCAAGTACAAACTTAAAAAGAGAACACTTGGGCCGGAAGGAGCAACACGGGCGCAGGGACGCCGCTGGGGGCGGTGGGCTGGACAGAAATGGTGGCTGGCGGGGCAGGGGCAGGCGCTGCCCCGAGTGCGGCGGCTGGATTCGGGCTATGCTTGGCAGGACACCAACGGACGGGCTGTCGGGGGAGCGTTGCGTCTAGCACGCTCGCAGCCTTCTGGCTGCCGTCCCGGGCGACGGGGCAGCCCTGGCTTTGGTGCAGCGGTGAGGAGCGAGTCTCCGCGTCCTGGCTGCTTTGCCAGATTTTCGCGTCATGGACAAAGTGGGGAAACAGCAGAGGCAGTGGCTTTGCTTAAAAGCCCCATATCTCGCTGTTCTTCTTCCACTCGGAAGAAACAGTCCCTCACGGGTACGTGAACAGCGTCATTTTACACTTTAGAAAGTGCTTCCGGACCCATTTTCTAGTTGACCCTCAACTCCAGTGACAGGCACGACAGGAGGCACCCTCGTTTCACAGAAGCGAAAACTGGGGTGTAGCGGGGAGAGCTACGGCTGGGAGGTCAGAACGGGGCTGTTACAACCAGCCCGCTCGTTCATGGCGACATGTTTGCCTGTTTCCCTTCGCCGTCCATCCGGTTAAGACTCCACTTTGGTTATTTCCCTCAGAAATAATACACATAAACTTTATGTTATTTTGTATTTTAAAATATCTTGTTTTCTTTAACATTTCCAGAGCAAAAAATCAGACAGCAATTTGCGTTGTTCACTTATTTTTAGGCAGTTGCACGTAACTGTTTGAATCATCTTTAAAAGCTTATTTCCACAGCACATAACAAAATTAATTAAATTGCTTTTTGAAGCCAGACTGCTTTGTTCCCCGCTGAAACATGACTCACGAGGTCCGACTGGGTCTCATTTTAACCCTCTCCCAGCAAGTCATTGAAATGTGAGTTACATAGAAAGGAAAAGAAATAAAGACCAGGAAAAACCAACAGCCGAGGAAAACTAGTTCTTGCTTACCTCTTGGGGGTGGGGAGCAGGGCAGCGGCCTGGGGAAGGCGGCCCCACTTTGGTGCGGCCTGACTTGGTGACAGCGAGCTGCCCGAAGCACGGGGTGGTCCTGTGGCAAACAGGGCCGCGGGGGTCTATCTAGCAGTGCCTGGTCCTGACTTGTGGGGGGCCAGGAAGGAACCCAGCTGCTGCGCCCCAAGTGGGGACAAGATCCCGAGGGGGGTTTGTTTTGACGGTCACTTTGTTTTATGATCGGAAACTGTTCGGCTGTTGAAACGTGGCGCGTGTTGGCCTGCGGAGGTGGGAGGGCGAGGAACAATGGGTCCTGCAGGGCAGGGTCCCCGAGGCCTCGGCGTGGGCTTTTGGGGGCTGCCTCTGAACGAGGGGCACTCAGAGGCCGCGTTCCACGTGGACATGGTGGCCTGGTGACAAGCTCTGTTCTCTGCGCTGTGGGCCAAGGGGGCGCCGGCTGGTGCTGCTCTGGTGTGGTGGACATTGGTGGGCTGTCCCGGCAACCTTTTTGGCTCTGTTGGTTGGTTTTCCAGAAAAGCAAGTCTGCTGGGCTACATTGTCAACGCCAGGTGTTGACAACACCCGCAATGCGCACAGATCTCCTGCTTTTTGTGGTGACATTATTTGCTCCTTCAGCCGGGCGAAGCTAGCAATTTCCCCGATAGCAGGGGAAGGAGGGCCCGCAGAGAGGGCGGACAGCTGATTTATAGGAGTGGGCACCGGTCACTCAGCTTGTCTTATAAAAGTACAGGCAGCAGCACACCCTGCGTTAGGCTGTGTACGTCCTCGGTGTTCAGAAGGGCCAGGGCAGGTGGCGCCCAGCGCCAGGCGGAGACAGTTCGCGTCCACAGAGATTTGTGCACTTTCACGAGGCATCTCTGACGGAAAAGCCCAGCGCCCCAGGGCCGCTTGGGCTGCCGAGTCACCAAGCCTCGCGGCCTCGTGGGCGAGTGCACGGGGACGTCCCGTGACACCTGCAAGTGCTTTTGCCCGCTGCAGGGTGAGTTCCAGGTGTCCTTATTTAGATGATTATTTCTATTTGCTGATTACTGGCGCTTATTTTAAAATTGATTCCAGAGAAGCACGCAGACAAGAGCATGGGCCACTTTGTGAAATGGCAGAGCTCACGCACAGGCTACATTCCCTGGGAAATAACTGCAATTTAGAGAGATGAGTCTCGAATCAAAGCACCTGCGAGCGAGCGCCCACGTCACGCTGCGCCGGCCCAGCGCGTTACCTCCGCAGCCGGCGGCCCGCACACTCCGGTCGGGATGCCCTGAGGGCCCGATGCTCACGGCTGGCCCGCCGGCCGCCGATGGAGCGAACGCTGAAGAAAGTCAGCATTCTCGGGAGCCCCAGAAGACGTTTCTTCCCAGGCAGTGAGTGTGGCCGGCTGTCCTCCGAGCTCCTCTTCCGGCTGACAGCCCCTGCTTCCCTGCCACGCCGCCCCGCGGCTGCTGAGTTCCGTGGTCTCCGCGAGTGCCCGGAGAGGCCAGCCTCACTGCCACCCAGGTCGACTCAGCGCGCACAAGCACCGCCACGTGTGAGGGGCTAGCTTAAAAAGTTCTGGAAAGAGCTTCTAATCTTTCAAAGGCCAACATTCTTTTTTACCTAGGACCTGCAAACAGTAAATAAAGGAATGATTCATAATATAATAGCTACCCGTTCATTATTCCTTAATCTTTTATTAATCTCCTTATTATGAACTGGGGGAATATGCTAAAAAAGAGGATATTATTGCTCCTTCTGCCTCCATAATAAATAACTGTAATTACTTGCTCGAGTGCATCCGTGTCTCTCAGGGAATAACTATTTGCTTCAGGACTGAACAAAATGAGAAATTATGACATCACTGCATCCACTTTGAAAATTAATATGAAGCTCTTGTCGTGAAAATGTGGCCCTTCCCAGCGGGGAAATGTGACTAACTCTAGTGAGTCAGAAATGATGCGCCTGCCGGCTGTCACTCACCTGCACGCTGTGTTTGGGTTCTGGCCCAGGGCACCGTGGAGGCAACCAGCAACTGCGAAAACAAACACAAACAAGACCCCAAATCAAAATCAAAAACAAACAGCAGTTGCCGCTCAAATTCTTATCGGATGGGCTATTTCCACTGACCGCTTGGCTGAGTGTAGAACCGAGAAACTGCAGAAGAGGGCAAAGCATCGCAGAGCTTGATGAGTCCAGAAGTTTCTTAACCTTTTTTTTTTTTTTTTAATAACCAAACTTGTTTTCCTGCCAAAATTTAATGTGGAAGGTCATCACAGGGAAGTTTTATGAGCACGGCTACCTGGGCCGAAGGACTGCCTGGGCCGAAGCACGCACATGCACGCCCGCCACACCCGCCCACAGCCCCCAAGCACCTTTTCCGGAAGCCCATGGCCTTGAGGAGGTTGGAGAGCAGACTGCTACATTCCCAACTCTGGTGATGGAGGGCTTGGGGGTCTCCGGGCTGGCCCGGGCTAGGCCTGAGGTCACCAGACAAAGCAGAGCCACTGGGAGCTCAACCCGCCAGGCCAGGCCCATGCACCCAGGTGGGGCCCCTGAGCTAGCTGTGGATGTCTCCTCACACTCCCCTTTTCTCTTGGCCCCTTAGCCTGAGGAAAATTGGCCTGTCAGACTTCCCTGCTCTGACATTAATATGGATCTAGTCAGAAGCAGGTCTTAGGTATGAATAATCTGTGATCCTTTGGTCCTTAATTAATTTAGCGACATTTTTTCTAGAAAGGAAGCATAGAAACTTGAAACATCCTTCCTCATTAATAATAAATTTTCCCTTTTGGTAATATAAACATAATTCAAGACCTGGTTAAAATGTCCCAAATTTTTTCAGTTAGGAAAAAGCATTTGTAACTCGAGTTGGCCACATGTGCTTGTCCCAAATGCTTGTCATCTCAGTTCAGCGACTCCCAACTGTTAGGAATGCAAGTGCTCTGGCCGAGGGGCCCTCATATTTCAGGCCGGTATGTGGAACATTATCTGATCTGTTTGCAGGGCTGGTGGCAAAGGAGCCAAGTTGGATACTGAATCATGTGCTGTTTTTAGCACATTTCTGAACCGTTATTAATGGAATTCGGTTGATGTCTGCTTCAACCCAAGTGCTTGGCCTGCCGTGGCTTACTGGATGAAACCTGGGGCAGAAGTAAAATAAAGCTCAGGTTCAATCTGTGGGTGAGACTACTGTCTAAAACCAACCTGCAGGATTAGTAACAACCCGGCAGTTCCAGTGTCTCGCTCGGAGACGCACTAAGCAGGTGCTCGGCCGCTCCTTGCTGGAGCCGGGGCAAAGGGAGTGCGGGTCGGGGCCAAGGGTGGCTCACCCAGCCCACACTATCCGCAGTGGCCGTGCTCCTCAGGCGCAGCCTCCTGGCGCCCAAGCCACCCCAACCCACACGCACTGCTGGCGTGGCTGTGCCGAGCAGGTCAGCAAAGGGAACCAAGTGCCATTGGTTTACTAGGCCCTGGATGGAGCAACAGGGCTATGGAGAGGGTGAAATGTGGCACCTGATGAGTGCTGAGGGGTGGGAGGGCAGCAGCGTGGGCAAGCAGGACACCACTACCCAGAAAGCGCTTCCAGGAAGGCTGGAGAGGGGGTTTGGGCAAATGAGAAGGAAGCCGTTAAGTTAGACTGGAGGGCAAGAGCAGCAAAATGAGGGACTAGGGGAAGATTCTGGAAGGTGGTGAGGCCAGACTGAGTAAAAGTGAAAATAATACTTTTTAAATTATTATCAGAGTATATGTACTTATTGTTGAAAACCATATCTGCTTCCGGTCACGGTCGTTTTACTGTAACGTGCGTGCAACCACGACGCTGTGACAGAAGCTGCTTGTATTTTCTCCGTCCTTCCGCTTCCTGGCCTGCTCTCTCTTCTGCTCAGTCTCACCTGGTCTCTGCATAGTTGCCAGAGAGATGATCTAGAAGCACAATCTAGAGCATCTCCTCTTCTGCTCAAGACTCAGAGTAAGCCTGAAAGCCTGTGTGGTGCTCCTCGGGGGCACGGCGCCCCACCGCTGCCCCCCTCTGCTCTCTCCCTGGCACAGAGCGAACACGGCGGGGTCGTTGGACACGGACCAAAGGACAGCAGAGGGCCGGGGTCTCTGCGAGAACTTTGCTCTGTGGCTTGGGGCGGGTGCCCAACAGCCAGGCGGTGCAGGCCTCGAGGGCAGCCAGGCGCCCAGAAGGACAGCTGGGCTTCTCTTCTGGACAGACGGAGGCGTTGCTGCCGTGCTTTGTGTGTGCTCATTTTTCCTAGCTTGTTTGGTTTCCCTTTGAGTCTATTAATCCTGAAACGTGCCCCCCCCAAACCGGCAGTAATCAAGCATAGGCGGGGCCGCTTGTCTTGATTGTGATGTTCTCGAGCCTCATGAGAAAGCTGCAGCGGTTTTAGAGCCTGTAGGTCTGGGCTCGGTTAGTCTCCTGGCCCCTCGTTTTGTTCATGGGGAGGTGGGATAAGAGAATCCTCCTTCTCGGTGTCACCCACGACCCCCAGCCCCCGGAACAGCGCCGCTTGGGGAGGGTCCTTCCAACGGCAATGGTCTTGAAATGGGTCCACCTTTCCCCCAATTCCACATGGATTTGAAGTTTTTCTTTCCAGGGTAAGTGCTCGAATCATCTGCCGTTTGCGTCATGACTTAGGCTCGTTGCTAGAGTGGGCGTAGGTGGTATCTGAGATCAATACGTTATTTCCGGTGCCAGCAGCATCACCTGGGGTGGACCCCGCGGGCCCCGCTGTCCGGAAGTGTGAGTGTTCCTGACAGATCAATGGACTTTTGAGCAAAACAGAAACCATTTAAAACTATGCAAAAATGGATCAGAAGATCAAGTCGTGACAGTACCTGGAAGGGGGTTACGACCCCACAGGCCCCCGGGGCTGCATGCTTGCACACATCTGATTTCGCTGTGCCAGCCTTCAGCTCTTCGGATAGAAGTGGGAGTTGCTGGTGTTTGAAACTCTTTGTTTGCATTTTGGGAGGCATAAAGTCAACCAAAAATGTACAGACTTGATGGAATTAAGTCACCGCAATCAACAATTGGGGCCCGAAGGGATTCTGCATGAGAAATGATAAGGAAGTGCAGTGGAGAAGCGTTCTGGAAGTGTCTGCTACTCGCCCAGACCAGGCAGAGCTGCCGGCGGAAGCGACGCTCAGGCCGGTTGGTGGTGATGGAGCAGAAGACGCCAGGTCTGCCATCAGCCTCGAGGGAGGGAGAGCGCAGCTGTGAGCGGGGCGGCCCTGACTTCGCGCCTTGGTGCTGACGGGCGCCTGATTTCCCTGAGCCTTGGTTTCCTCGCTCACCTGTCACTTGGGGCTGCTTTGAGGACGGTGGGGGGCTCTCTCTGCAGCTAGCCCACACTCCCTCAGCTCTGGTTATTTCCATCCGCCCTTTCAGCTCCTGTACGTGCCAAACTCCTGACCTTCAGCATAAGACACTTAATGGGTATCTTGTCACCTGAGTCCCGAGCGGGAGACATGAACGAGTCATGAGTGCTGGGCTGGAAGGGACAGCGTCACCTGCAGAGAGGAGGTGGGAATGGCTAAGGGTGACCTGGTCAGAGGAAGCAAGGACATGTAGTCCAGGGCTTCCCAGTTATTTCTCACAGAAAGACCTCAGAAAATGACAGTGGGCTTAGATGAGGCTGCTCACAGCTCGCAGTGCGCCTCCGCCAGGCTGCACCAGCTGTGGGCTGCTGACAGAATCCATGCCTCTGCAGGCCTGTGATTCACTTGAGGCCCATTGGTCTGGAGGGCTGGGAGTTTCCACGGCCTGCGCCGGCCCCCTCCAATCCTCTCGGCAGCGAGACAGGGGTGGATAGATGCGCTTTCACTGGTCAGTCCCCTAGACCTGGCTCTGTGGTGGCCCGAGATGCGGAATGGCAGCTTCCAGGGGTGGGGAACTGGGACCTGGGCAGAGGCAGGTTCATGCCAGGGCTGAGGGTGTGGGGAGTGGTGTTTAATGGGAACGGTCAGTGGGGGAAGGTGAGAAAGTTCTGGAGATGGACACCCAGGTGAGAAAGGTGAGAAAGTTCTGGTGATGGCCACCCAGCACTATGAGTAAACCGTTGCCCCACTGAACTCAAAGTTAAAATGTTCAGTTTTATATTTTTGTACATAGCTAGAGAACCGTCTGTACACCGCACCTAGGCTGGGTGATGAACTTGATCCTTCATTTTATGATTAAAAGAGAAAGTTGAGCCAGTCACGTGTGGTGATGAGCTGAGCCGCTGCTCTTTGTTTCCGCCTTCTGTCTTAGTTTTGGAAAGTCCATTTGACTTGCACTCACTGTCAGGCCTCACGGGACACCAGCTCAGGAACAGCTAGGGCAGGGCCTGAGAGGGGCAGACCAGTATGGAGCCGTGTGCCCGGGGTCGCCCCTCACCAGGCCGTCAGCAAGACCTTGGGGAGGCTCCCACCCTGAGGGTGATTCCTTCTGCTGCCTTCCACATTGCCTCTGCCTGAGTTTCTGGCACTTTCTAAGAAGTGGGTTGTGGCTTCAACTGTATTGTCTCCAGGGAGCCCTGTGACTCTCTCAGTCCATGGCTCTTACCAGCAACGGGGCCCACTGGTGGGAGCGGTGCTTGCCCCAGGCACCAAATCACATGTTTGATGGGTGTTATGGGTTGAGGTTGAGGTATCCCCCCAAAAACAAAAGAGGTGTTAAAATCTAAACCCCCAGTACCCCAGAATGCCATCTCATTTGGAGCGAGCACTTTCAGAGAGGTGACTGAGCTGAGTGAAGTTGTCATGTGCGCCCTGATCTGAGAGGGCCCTTGGACATGGACAGACTGGCACCCCAGAGAACACCATGTGAAGAGACCAGAGCGAGGGAGCCATCGACAGGCCAAGGAGAGAGTCCTGACCCACAGCCTTCCCTCATGGCCTGAAAAGGAACCTGCCCTGCTCACACCTGGATCTTGAACTTCAACCTTCCAGAACCAAGACAAAAACTTCCTGTGGTTTAAATCATCCAGTTTGTACTACTTTTTTTTTTTTTAACAGCAGCTCTAGAAAACATGCAGCAGGTAAAGCAGATTTTCCTCAAATTCCCTCCATGGGAGATGGCACTGTGTCATAGGACTGCTTTTATGTTCTTAGTTATGGAGGCCCCCCGTTGAGAACTCTTGTCCCTTCACCTCAGAGCACCCCCACCCCCTGCCTTGGGAGAGCAGGCCTTAGAAGCAGCTGTGTCGATGTGAGTCACTCTGCGGAAGAAGTCCTTCCTCCCTCTGGCTAACAGGCAGCTTCTAGAAGTAGAAGAGAGGGGGGCTGTTGCTGGGGGGCTTTCTTTGTTGTGGAGGGATTGAAGCACCTTTCTCGGAACAGGGACAGCATCAAGGACCCTCACCTCAGGGAGCCGCCACCAGCCTCCCTGGGAGAGAGGAACTGTTCCAGTTCACCCCCGCCCTCACCATTTTCTCAGCGTGCACAAAGAGAAGGAAGGCTTGGTGCTAAGACTGAGGGCCTCTTCTGAGGAACTTAAAATGCGAAAGACGCTGTCACGTGGGCTCTCAATGTCCCCTAATCAGCCTCACTCCGCTATTGCTGAGGTTTTAGCAAGTCCATCAACAGCCTCTCACCTCCTCTCAGTTCATTATCCTGCGCAGTTAGAGTGTCCATTATGGGAGTCGTGCACCGCCATCAGCGGCTTGCCCGGAAAATTACGCCCCGTGCATAGCTGGTCGGAGCGCCTCTACTTAGCTCGTCACGATTTTCCAACTAGGGCCAGGGAAATAAATTGCTGTCTGATTATTCTCTCCAGCCCATCAGCTAAGCAGCCATTTCCAACCCACTGTCTAAAGACTTGACCCAAAGAGGTTTTTGCCTAAAAAGATTGGTTCTAAAAAATGAGATGACGAGCTGTTCAGAGTTTAGGAAACAAAGTTCCTTTCATCAAAGCGCTGTTGTCTTCTTCACAAGCCCAGTTTGGACAAATTTCTCTCCAGTAAGTTCCACTGCCTGAATTGGTGCAAATGTAGAGCGCTTGCGGTCACGGAGATGTCCTATCAGGAGCCAAACCGGATGTGTTGATTTTCTCCTGGGATCTGACTCGCAAAGTGTGCTTCCTGTTTCCTCTCGTGGAAGCGCCCCAGGGAAGCAACCAGGTGTGCGTTCAACAGGGAGTCTGCTAAGTCGTTCTCTGCAGGCAGGCCTCTGTCCCGGGCCGGGGCGGCTAGTCCATACCCGTTACCATGGTTATGCTGGCAACGCCCAGACACATCCCCCTCCCCTGGAGCCAGACCTCTAGCGCTGCCTCCCTCTTGCACACCTCCACTCTTGGCCCCTAAAGGCTTCAGACTCAGCCTGGGCAGCAAGGAAAGCGAACTCACCACCGTCTGATCCCAGCCCCAGGCGTTCCCTAATGCAGAATGCATGCCTCCGTAGCTTACTGGGTGTTGCCAGTTTAGTGCCAGTGTAAAGTGCTTGCACTAAATTGGGGGTGGCGCCCACGGTGTGGCCGGGTGCCGCAGCTCCTCCTTCCAGCCCCACCCTCAGCAGCCTTCCCTACATCCCACAGCAGCAGCTAGACATAGCAATGAGGAAAACGAGGAAACACAAGCAGTGCTTGTAGATCTGCCCCTCAGTGGAAGTAAGTAAACACCACGACGCTGCTGAGGTAGTGTGTCACCCGCGCGGTCCCTCCTCCCGCCTCCTCCCCACGTCCGCCATTCCGAATGTGGTGGTCTTCATTCCCACGCCTTTCTGTGTATTTGACTCACTCTGAATAAAAAAGTCTGATCTCGTTTTGCATGTTTTTAAGTCTCACAAAATGGTAGCCTGCTCTGGATTAGACTTCTGCAGCTTCTTTTGTTCACTAGGTGTCATGTGGTCTACCCGTGTTGGCTACGTACCATTGGCACATGCATTTTCACTAGTGTATAGTATTCCACCGTGGGAATATAGCATGGCACATTCATTCATTCGCCTGTGATGGGCATAACCATAGTACAGTTGTCAAAACAAAAATTAACATTGGCCAAAAAAACCTACAGATTTGACTGGAATTTCAGCAGAGTGGGTTTCTTCAAACACCCCATTGCAACTCATGAATGGAATGATTGCCATTTTGGCTACCCATTAGAATCACGTGGGAAACTTTCAAAACTACTGTTGCTAGGGTCACCCCCCAAAAAAAATATTCTGTTTTATTATGTTTGGGTCATGGCCTGGGCAGTGGACATTTAAAAGCCACAGCATGAGCGGATCCGGGGCAAGATGAGTCAGTGGTGCACAGCAATGAAAGGACTAAGAATTCTCTCACAGAACTTTTCCTTCAATTATAAACATACACTGGGCTACAATTTAAAATAATTTCATGCTGTGACTCATGACCAAAAGTATTTCAAGCTACTATCTAGGTTTTCGATTAGGAGGGAAATTGTCAGGTTACAAAATGCATGCATCCGTAGCTTACTGGGTGTTGCCAAATTGCTTTGTAAAGTGCTTGCACTAAATTGCCACTGCCAGCGTGTGCTCGAGCCCCAATCCTCCCACTTCCTGGCCAACACCTGCTGTTGTCAGACCTTTTTACATTTTCGCCAATTTGATGGGTGTGGAATGGCTTCCGGCGGGTGTTCAGAGCTGTGGACTCCTTGTCTCATGGACATTCGTCAAGTTTTCTCTTCTGGGAATTATTTGCCCATTTTAAAAATTGGGTTGAGTTTTTAGTTTATTAGTGTGTCCACTATTCTGCACATCAACTTTGTCAGAGGTTGCAAAGCTATGGTGTGATTTGACAGCCAAGACCCTGGCACGGGGATAATCCATGGTTCTTATGCAGAATTTTCCGGTTTTACTGTGTGTGCTCGCTCCCTCCTCTCTTGTGTGCAAGTGCACGTGTGCATGTGTGTGCATATTTAATTTGCAATTTGCTGTAATTTCATCTCCTGGGTAGGTTCACAGATCCAGCAGCAGCACGGTCAACACACGGTTGTCAGCACAGAGATCCCTCCCAGCGTGCCTTAGCACTGCTCCCACCCTCCGGCGGGCCTCCGCCCCCTCCCCAGCCCCGGCAACCGCTTACCTGCTCTGTATCTCAGTAATGTTGTCATTTCAAGAATGTTCTATGAATGGACCCATACAGGGTGTAACTTTTCAGGATTGGCCTTTTTACTCAGCACCTTTCTCCGGAGACACCCCCAGGCTGTGGTATGCTGCTTTCGTCCCTTTTTTTGTTTTTTAAGATTTTATTGCTGCATACGAGCTGGGGTGCAGGCCAGAGGTGTGGGGCAGTGAGAGGGTTCACCAGAGACAGAGTGGGGAGCAGCACAGGCAGAGCGACGGAAACACACTGCTGAGGGGAGCAGCGGGCGAGGCAGGAGAAGTCTGCCATGCCGTGTGGGAATCTCCCCAGTCGAGCCTCAAGCCCGCGCTACAGCTGCCGACAGCTCCACAGTGCAGCGCTTAACCCGTTGCGCCACCAGGGAGGCCCTGTTCGTCCCTTCTTTGTTATCGGGGAGTAGAACCCCTGTTATGACCATCCCTGGGTTTATCTCTTCGTCGTTGAAGGACATCTGGGTTGTTTCAAGTTTGGGGTTATTACAAGTAAAACTTTTATAAACATTCATGGATGAGATTTTGTATGAACCTAAGTTTGAAAGTCTCTGGAATAAATGTCCAAGAGCGTAGTTGTTAGGTTGTGTGCAAGTTGCATGTTTAGCTTTATAAGAAACCGATCATTTGTGTCTTCGTTTGTTTCCTTTGACAATACCTTACGACTTTTACGACTTTCGGTGTATAGGTCCTTCACCTCCTTTGTTAAGTTTACGCCAAGGAATTTCATCCTTTTTGGTCCAATTGTAACTTGTTTTCTTCATTTCTCTCTCTTCTAATTTGCTGCTTGCATATTGAAACACAACAGACTTTTTGCACTGATTTTGTGTTCTGCCACTTCACTGCATTTATTTATTATTTCTGATAGTTTTTTGATAGAGTCCCTTCGGTTTCATCTGTGAGTAGTGATACTTTCATTTCTTCTTTTCCAGTTTGGAATGTTTGCCTGCCTAATTGTTCTGGCTAGGACTTCCAATGCTATGTTGAGCGGTAAGGCTGAAAGTGGACATCCTTGTCTTGTACCAGATCTTAGGGAAAATGCATTCAGTGTTTCACCACTGAGTATGATGTTAACTGTGGGTCTGGCATCTATGGCCTTTATTATGTCGATAAGTTCCTCTGATAACATTTTATTCAGAGTTTTTACCATAAATAGGTGTCGAATCTTATTAAATGCTTTTTCAGCATCTATTGAAATGATGGTGTGATTTTTATATTTCTTTCTTTTGATGTGGTGAGCGACATTAATTTGCATATGTTGAACCAAACTTGCATCCCTGAAATGAATTCTACTTGGTGATTATGGACGGTTTTCTCAATTTATTGCTGAATTCAATTTGTCAACATTTTATTGAGGATATTTGTACCTATGTCCATCACAGATAGTGGTTTGTAGTTTTAATTTTCTTTTTAAAGTGATGTTCTTGTTTGATTTGAGGGTCAAGGTAATGTCGAGCTCATAAAATGTCTTGGGTAGCTTTCCCTTGCTTCATTTTTATTTTTTGAAGCATTCGAGAAGGATGGGTATTAGATCATCTTCGAAGGGTTGTTGTAATTCACCAGTGAAGCCATTTGGTCCTGGGCTTTTGTTCTCAAGGAACATTCTGATTACTCTGATTATTGTGGCATGAGAGAAGTGAAAAGTTTGATGCAGATATTTTTGGTCTGAGCGACTGGGAGGATAGAATTGCTATCCCTAGAGAAAGGGAAAATCATGGGTGGGATAGCTTGGAAAAAAAGATTAATAACTTAGTTTTAGACATGCTGAGTTTCAGATATCTTCTATTCACACAAAGCCTTACACGTGAACGTTTACAAAGGCTTTATTCATAACTTTCAAAATGGAAACGACTCTAATGGTCTCCGTGCAGATGGAGAATGGGCACATTGAGGCAATCTGTACAATGGAATATTATACAGTCGTGACAAGGAGCAAATGATTGAGATACACGACCATACTGTTGAATCAAATACTTTATGCTGAGTTACAGAAGACATTCTGAAATGCTGTGCACTGTAGTATTACATTTACATAAAATTCTACAAGAAGCAAAACTAAAGAGACAGAAAACGGATCAATAATTGTCAAAGAACAATTGTTTTCAAGAAATGGGAATGTCAGAAGGGGTTGGCTACACTGGGGCACAAGGGGCCTTTTAGGGTTTTGGAATGTTCTATAACTTGATGGTAGGGATAGTCACAGAACTGTGTGTTATCAAATCTCATAGAAATGTACAGTAGGACAGGTGGGTTTTATTGTAGGTATATGATTTTATATATATATATATATATATATATAGTGAAAATCAATGAGAATGAGGTGTATTTGTAGTAGGAAAGTATAGCCTTTTAGGAATTAAACTTCTGCTCTTAGTTTCATGTAAAGTAATAAAGACCCTTTCTTTTTAGTCCAAGTGTGAGCACCGAACGCGGCGACCCCTCTCCAGTACTGCTGGCTGGCAGCGCCATGCGCGTCACGGCCGGCCCTGTGGGCTCAGTGAGGAAAGGCATCTGCACTAAGGCAGTGGCCGAGTCCCCCGGCAGTGTGGCGTGTGGCTGTCCCACGTGTCATGGAGGGCAGCTTTGAGCTGTGCCCCAATGGAAAAGGCAGTGGGAATTTCTGCCAGGACTATTTTAACATGCCTATTGTACAGATTTAGCCAAAAATACTTTTCCTGGTTTTTCTAATGAGTCTGCTGCAGCTGGTACCTGCGGTTTCTGTTTAGAGGGCAGTTTTGGAGCGTCCCACCCCTAGCCTCAGACTCGCAGTCTGTCTTTACACCTTTTCAAATCAGTCACCGTTATTTTGGAGGCGTGCAGCTTGCGGGTTCCTGCGCAGCTCTTAGGGGGCCCCTCCAAAGGAAACAGCCTGCTTTGGCCTTCACGCTCCCACTCTGTCTTGATTTTGCAAAGTTCCAAGCAAATACAAGAGTCACACCGTGTCAGACCCAGAGGAAGACTCTACATCTGTCCCGGATCCATAGGGCTACCCGTTCCCATAATTAGCTTGGAGAGAAACTTCCAGTGGGGCCTCTCTAGACAGTAGTCCAGAAGCCATCACCACTAGCTGGTCACAGTCGCAGAAACCAGCCTTGGCCCTCGAGCCGCCCACAGCTTCTCTTCCTGCCACAGGAGCTCCGCGATGGGGTCCTCTAATTAGCCAACCATATGGCTTCACGCAAACATGAGCCCAGCCCGACACAGTCAATCAGTGTTGATGGGCTCGTTGGCATTCAGTCCTCAGTCTCGCCGCCCTTTCCCGCCTCTGCACCGCTGCTGTTGTTCTGCCCCCACCTGGAATGCTCTCTTGTCCACGGCCTGCCCGGTCTGCGGCCATTGTCCCGTTCTTCGGAGCCACCTCCCATCCGTCTCCCCTTGGAAGCCCTCCCGAGCCCCCTCGAGCACATCCCTTTCACGTCCCTCCTGAGCCGTCTTAGACTCTTCTAGACCACGGTGGTGGCAGCACAGGACAAGCGTTTAGTCACCCCCGTCCTCCCGGCCGCCGCCTCTGCCTCCAGCCGCGGGCCCCGGCTCCGGCCTGCCCCAGTGCCCTGCTGGCAACGGGCCACCAGAAGGGTTTGCTGGCAGGGGAGTCCAGCATCGGGATGAGCAAGTGATTGAAATGCTGCTCCCTGCTTTGCCTCTGGGAAATCAGATAAGTCTCGAGTGTAGGCCACACAGCATCCGAATAGCAAATATTGTCTTTAAGTCCTGAGCATTTCAATATAGAAAGCTGAGTTATAATTAAGACTTCAAAACTCTGTAGATTTCTTTCAACTGCACACAGAAATGAAAAAATAGTTCCGCCAACAAAACCAAATATCTGTTTGAATTTGAGAAATTTGCGGATTCTGATTGTTTAAAGAAAGCATCAAAGCAGAAGGGAACTGAGCAGCATTTGATTACCAAGGGTTCATTTGATTACAGGTGAGACGCGCAATTCCCTGTGTAAAGGGTGGCGAAAGGCTGTACTGTCAATTAGAGGCAGGAACACAGATCTGGAAGCTGAATTCCTACCTTATCTGATTTGAAACCTGAATTATTTACTGTTGAGATTTTATGAGATTAGATGTCTATGCTTAAACACTAAATCAAGCTTAACAGAAGGAGATATTGCAAATAAACATTTCCCACAAATTGTGTTTATAATACTTTCATTAAAAAAAGGAAATCTAGCTGAGCGGTTTATTGCAGACACTGACGGCTCTATAAGTTTTGATGAGCCATGCACTAGAATTCATGCACCCTTAATAAGAGAAGGTGCCCCTAGAAGCGTATGGGTGCAGTGGAGCTTACAAAGCATAGGTCTGTGCCCAGGAAGTGCTGGGCTCCCGGGCCCTCTCTGCTACTGACCTGGCAAGTCCCTTCTCTTTCCTGGGCTGAGGTTTCCAATTATAAACAGAATTATGTTTCTATTTTCTTTTTTTAAATTTATTTCTCTATGCATACAAGAGCTGGGGTGCAGGCCAGAGGTGTGGGGGCGGTGAGAGTATTCACCAGTGACAGAGTGGGAGAGCAGAACAGGTGGATCTACAGAAATCCACTGCTGAGGGGCGCAGCGGGGAGACAGGAGAGGTCTGCTGTGCCTTGTGGGTCAGCTCCCTGGCCGGGGATCGAATTCATGCCGCAGTGGCTGGGAATAGCTTGATAGCGCTGAGACTTAACCCCTGCACCGCCAGCGAAGCCCTGTTTCTATTTTCTCTTAATGACCCTTGGGCCATGTAATTAAGATAGTGAAGTTGCGGTTCTCCTACAGTATTGTCATTTTTTGTTGTTATTGCTTCAGTTGATTTGTAACCACGACCTGTAGTTTTTAAGAATGCTAACAACTCAGAAGACTGACATGGTGTCATCAATATACTTTTTAAATGTCCCTGACATTTCAGCTCTCTGGATGCATTAACCTTCTCATCATTGCGATGAGTCATGTTTAAGTCAAACAAGAAAAATGTCAAACCTCTGTTATTTTCCTCACTTGCATTCTTACTGTGGAGAAATATCTTTGAAAGCACTGAATTAAAGCAACATCCCTTAGCTTCACTTTATTCTTCTTCCTTTGCACCTAGAATCCTGTTTAACACACATCTCTGCCACACCGTAGCAGTGGGGGGCCAAGGAGGGCAGGCCTGGAAGCACACTGCAATTTGTGTGACTGGCACTCAGGGTCTGGCAAGTGCACCACTAACTTTGGAGCCGCACCCAGCCACAGATGCTGCTCGCCCATCTGAGGACCCATCCAAGAGTGTGCTGCTCCCGAGAGCTGGGCACAGCATCCTGGTTTGGGCGAACAAACCAGTCCACAGCTGTCAGAGACCACTGCCCACTTCTGTCCTGGCACTGTGGCCTCCAATCACTGGACCTCGTTAACGTGGAGTTTATCCCACTGGGAGGGCCGTGTCATTGAGCTGACTCCCAAGGTGATTCCTTCTGCGGCACTGAGCCAGCTCTCCCACCTGCGATCTTGAGGTGCAGGTCCGTGGGCACAGAAACGCCCCGTCTCTTTCCAGGACTCAGCGTGGCTCACCGCTCGGCCACGTGGCCGTGTTATCGGCAGCTTTGACCGCGAAAATGAGCAATGGAGTTTCCTTCTTTCCTGGGATTATATTGACTTTGATACTGATGAGTATTTTATTTGAAGTTATGTTTTTGCAGTTTGGACTTTAGCTGGGCTTCCCCCCTCCAGTATCTTTGATTTTTTAATCAACTCTGTTCTTTGAAGAACTGTGAATACAGTTATAGACTATGACGGAGTATTTCCCACCTTCATTTTGAAAGAGATTTTCATGAAAAGGGTAGTTAGTGTCAGAAAGTTGACAGCACTTTGCATCAACCATTCAAGAAATTAGTAGTCATTATTTTTGTCGGGACAACTGAAAATGTGTAATGAAGAATTGGTCTGATTATTCTTTTTATGATAGAAAATCCAAAATGTTATCTACTTTTATGTCAGAACCTCATTTGAGTTTTGTTCTCTTTGAAACTTTATAGCCTACTTTAAAAATTAAGTTACTTTTCCTCTGCGAAGGCCGCGTTAGGATGATCTTAGAAGGATTCAAGGCTCACACCAACTTGGCTTCTTTTGACTTTGAAAAACATGAATGCAGAGTGATATTATTATTGGTGCTGCTACTTTTTTCATTGAATTCAACAAATATTTGCATTATTAGCAAAATACCAGGAACCTTGTGTGATTTTGGTGGTCTGCCACCATGTCAGCCTTTAAAAGCAGGCAGGCTCCACGACACCCAGGCGTACCAGGCAAGGGCACGGTTCTGGAAAGTGGAACATGCTAGAAAATGAAAAGTCCCGCAGAAGCATCCCGAGAGCACTTTCAAGTGACTCTCCAAGAGCCCGCGATGGCAGAGCTGGCCTTACAAACACAGGCCACACATGGGACCTCTCCTCGGGAGGCCTGCTTCCCTGTGTCTCCTGCATTCTCCATGGCCTAGGGCAGCGCCTGCCCCTAGCAGGTGCACAAAACAAGCCTTCCTGAGTGTTTTACTTCAGGAGAGCGCCTCCTTACAATGAGTGGCTGTAAACTCTTTTCAGTAAAACCTTTCCCCACACATTTAAAACCGAATCCAAATGAACAGAAAGGTGTATTAACCCACTGTCCTCAGAACATATATTAAAAGAGGTGTACTTTTAGTTTTGTCTATTCCTTTGCTTTGCTTCTCTGTGTTCCACATGAGTGAAATCATCTAGTATTTGTCTTTCTCCTTCTGATTTGTCACTTAGCATCATCCAAGAGGGGACACCCCTTAGGAGTAGAGAAAAAGGAAGCCTAGTACACTGTTGATGGGAATGTAGACTGGTCCAGTCTCTGTGGAAAACAGTATGGAGGTTCCTTAAAACATTAAAAATAGATCTACCAGATGATCCAGCAATTCCACCCCTAGGTATCTACCCAAAGAATATAAAAACATTCATTTGAAGGGGTAACTGCAGCATATTAACAGCAGCCAAGCTTTGAAAACAACCTACGTGCACATGGACAGAGCAGAGCTGCACATCAGGAAGATGCGGGGTGCCTGCACGTGGAATACTACTCGGCTATAAAAAAGATGAGCTCTTGCCGTTTGTGAGCTCATGGATGGACTGGAGGGGGTGATGCTGAGCGGTATCAGTCAGAAAGAGGGTTTCTCTCATATGTGGCATGTAAAGAAAGATAACAAAGAGACAGAGAAAACTAAACCGAAACAAACTCTGAAATACCACTGTAGAATTCAGGCTATCATAAGGGGAGGGGGGAAGGACGGCTACAAAGGGGGTGCTCAATGGAGCATGGTGGGGGTTACGGGTACTTTGGGGGTAGGTGTGGTATGCTGACATCTCTCTGAAGAGGTGTGAACCTACACCTCTAAAGTCACACAGTATTTTAAACCAATGTTACCTAGATAAAAAAGTTAAATTGAAAAAAAATAAGTGAATAAATAAAAGTCAGTGTCCAGCCACACGCATGGCGGAGGCCTGTCTTGCAGTCACGGGCTCCGGCCGCGGTGAGGGATGCAAAGGCGAGCAAGACGTGGGCTCTGCCTTCGAGGGCCTTGTGTGGAGTTGGGGAGAAGGTTGAGGCTGTGGAAGGGGACTTAGCATTGTTGGAGACATGACAATAGAACTCTGTTGTTGGCAGCAGGGCAGGGGATTCAAATGGGAGGCAAGGAGGGGGGCGGGTCAGTGTGGAAGACTCTTCAGGGGTCTTCCCTAAACGTCCCCTTTAAAGAGCCCCCTCTCACGCCCCGCCCCTCGGCCTGGCCAGCATGTCCCCTGGCCGTGACCGGTGGGGATGGACCTTTATGAGGTCAAGCCCGCCCCGGGCCTGGATTGGAGGGCTGGGCAGTGAGGCGGGCGGGGGCGGG